>ML854181.1:0-11285 GCA_009831015.1 Picea engelmannii
TGGTTGGATCAAATCACTAAGGCTATCCGGCTCTTCTCCGCACCACTTTCCCTGTATAAGTGAGGGATATATGTCCCGATCTATATAACATTGTCAGTTGGTTGACATTTTAGGAGTGACCGAATACCAGGTGCTATTATATCTTTATTCCTCCCAGTGGTTAGTTATCCCTATAGTTATATAGACTGATCAGTAAGCATAGTTTGTAAGTGTTAGTTAGATGGAGCTTCTATTTATACTTGTAGTTATAGGTTAAATTGGGATATGTAGTGGGGAGCTTCTATTCGGATTTGTTGCTATTCTTAAAGGAAGAATGTAATAAGGAGTTATCTCTTCTTTGACATAAGGAGTTATCTCTTCTATGACATATGACTGACTTCCTACACCTTCCTGACTCGTAAAGTTTTATCTTTCTTTAGGGTCTTTCCGAGACAGATAAATGAGAGTGACTAAGAGTCTGTCTACATGAAGCTACTGAATCTATACTAGTTACTATTCCAACTTTTCATACTTAGACAATCCCTTGATAAGGACAACAGGAGCTATAGTTAGTTTGTTAACACACCACATAATATAATGTTACAGTCCTACTAGCCATTCATAAAAAGAGTACTCTACTATATATGGGACAAATCTATGAAATTGCTCCTTCGTACTATATAGCAAGAGTCAACTATATAGCTTCCTATCTAATATACTGATAACAAGATAAATAAAGGGTAATCTAAATTCCTGTACATATAGCCAGAGTCAACTATATAGCTTCGTATCTAATATACTGATAAACAAGATAAATAAAGGGTAATCTGAATTCCTGTACATCATAAATGATAAATCTTATTAAGAGCTATAATGATGAATGAGCCCAGGGTTGTTGGTTGAAACTCATCTGCTGCTGCTGTTCCTTGATAACTATTTATACAGCAGGGCGACAGTCTATCTCCTTTATATTGCCTTGATACCTGTCTATCTGGTAGTTGTTACCATCTCTTGGCCAGTTCAATTAGCATCTAGCTATGTTGACATGTGATTATAAGGTGTGATTTAAGTGCCAAAGCATTTTCCTCCATTCAGATATGTGTGGATGGAGATGTTCAAATTGGTATTTAGATAAAAGTGGATGTTCACAAAAGCATTAATTACAAAATGAATATCACAAATTCATCGTTTTTGGTTCAAATAAAGTTTGCATTAAAGATAGAGGCACTAACACAACAACAATAATAATAATCTATTTTTAAGGTCATGGTCAAGGTAGACACCAAATTGGTGTATGAGACCCTTTATTTCTGGGACAAGGAACATCTCTGTGCAGAGATTTGACTGCCAAAGTTTATGGAGGTATACATATCTTGCCCCCCCTCTGGATTTGAACATGTAATCTTCAAGGAGGAAACACATGTTTTTAACCATTATATCCACTTGAAGATTTTACCAATCAAATCATTGGGCAGAGGGGGTCTTTTGTTCCACAAACAAGGCTCATACACCAATTTAATATCTGGCTGAACCGTGATCTTAAAAACTTAAAATTAAAATATTATTATTATTACAAAAAATACATCTAAAATTATCAAAATATATAATATATTATCAAAATATATAATATTTGACCAAGCTCAATTAAAAAATAGAAGGGATGAACAATTACAATCAACATTAATCAAAATGGATTAAAACAGTGGTATTAAAAAGTTAAATAAATCTAGCTTGAAAAGCAGGATGTAGATTGAAAAGGTAAAATATCCTTTTTAACTCCATGTTAAGAGGAAGAGGAGGGTGCTGGCTGTTAACAGTGAACATGATCATAATGATGAACTTACAATTTTTTTTTCTTCAGTTTGTCAATATTTTAAGTATACTTAAATATTTATCATAATGATAAACTTACAATTTTTTTTAATTTTTTTTTCAGTTTTTCAATATTTTAAGTATATTTAAATATTTATGTTTTTACAATTAATTTTATAATAAAATATTGATGAAGTTTATAATTTTTTAATTTATCATACTCTTGTTTTTACAACTATTTTTATAATAAAATATTGAGGATCATCTTTGTTTACTAAACCTACCAAACTTGGAATTTTTTTATTTACTTATCAATATATTAATGTGATTATATGGATATTTATGATTATTGTGACTTATTCAATACAGTGAACATGGGAGGGTGCTGGCTGTTGACAGTGAACATGATCATAATGATATTATGATGTTTTTATCGGTTAGAAATTGTTAATTTTTAGTTTGGCAATATTTTAAGTATATTTAAATATTTATGTTTTTTCAATTAATTTTATAGTAGAATATCGATGAAGTTTATAGTTTTTTAATTTATCACACTCTGTTTTTACAACTAATTTTATAATAAAATATAGAGGATCATATTTGTTTACTAACTTACCAAACTTGCAATTTTTTAATCTGCCTCTTAATATATTAATGTAATTATATAGATATTTATGATTAATGTGACTTATTCAATATACCAAAATGTCAAATCTGTTTTCTTTTTTAATTTACATTTTAAAATATTTATTATTTCTTAATTAAATTTGAAGTGTAATTTAAATTTAAAATGTGATTATTTTAATTGTTATCTAAATTTTAAAAATATTATTTATTTGAGTTATCATAAGTTATAATTGTTATTAAATCATATTGATACATCAACATTTATCATAATGTAATCGAAGAAGTCTTTTTTTTTGTTTGTTAATTGGTCCGGACTTTCTTGGTATCGGGATTAACCTTTGGCTTGAGAAACCGCGACTCAGGGGCATCTAAGCCATCAAAATCACTCGGGGATAGCACCCGGCCTGAGTCACACCAACCCTTAACATCGTTGGATTTTTTGTCCCCGCAGGTTTCGAACCGGTGACTTTTCAACACGGAGTGGCTTAACAACACACTCTGTCACCAACTGTCCTACACCTCGGGGACTAATGGAAGAAGTCTTTTAAGAACATGGTTATCGACATATATCATAATGTAATGTACACGGTTAACAATGTATTGTAATATATTTTAGTTTTTAACACTGTTGAAAGCTATATTACTGTAGGAAATATGATACAAAATGGGGATCTTGGTTTGCCTAAAGGAAACCAAACCAGGGGACCCTTACTGTTGGTTCTTAATAAAAATCCTAGAGGTCACTGGTCTGCCAAAATTGGAAACCAAACCAGACCCCTCTTTTGAAGTATGAGAAACATAGCTAAACATTATAAAGCTAACTATTCACTCAATTGAGTCTTGGGCATAATGCCTAGCTTGGGTATAGACTACCAAAGCTTGCAATATTCTATACTACACCCTACTACTTCTTGGGCATAACTGCCATTATAGACAAAAAACTTTACAGACAAAAGACTAAAAATCACTAGAGCACCTGAGAGTGGTCTGTCACCCTACCTGCTTGGCCTTTGTTGTCTTCCTTTAGGGAGATTGTTCTGGTTCTTTGAATCTGAGCCGGTCCTCCTTGGCCATCCGCAGGTGTTATGTCCAGATGGTGGACGTATCTCAGGAACAAATGGAATTGCGCAACAAGCCGCTCTTGCTTACTTTGCTGGTTCTTTTCAACCTCCACTAACAACTTGACGATGGTTTCTAACCCGCTGATTCGATGATGAATTTCGTCCAGCATGGTTTTAATCTCTCGGTGGTCTTCCTTGCGTGCCTCCTCTCGATTAGACTTTACTTTTCCTATCAACATTTTGGTGACCCATGCCATCTCCACCATTCTGTGGTAGAGGGTCTCCCTAGGATTGATAGCCCCTAGATCTGTTATCCAGTATACCTCCTGCACAATCTCCCCGCACTCTTTACCGCTCCGCTCTTCCATGATATCTTCCTCCCACTTATTCACTGCTGCCTTCCCTCTTTGCGGGACCATCGTCTGGAACATGTTCTCTACCTCTCTCCCAGCCTGCTCAATTCTAGTCAAATGCCTTAATCTTTCCGCGATCTTTTTCCCCTGGGGGCTTCTCTTTCTCCGGGTATGTTTCAAGCACGCCATGTCTCTATGCCTACTCTATTCTTTACTGTCTTTTCTCCTGGTGTCGCACTCCGTCTCTCCATAACTAACCTGCTCTTGAGACTATACCTTTTACTACTAGCTAAACTCTTCTGGTTGTAGCCTTGTCTGCAACTCTGCTTATAGTGGTCCTTCTTTTGAGTGCCTGTACCTCCTACTAATTTTAGCCTGAGGTGGTGAGCTCGACCCTTTTTATTGGTTGGTAAGGTCGAACGGGCCATTATGTTACGATTGCTTCCCCGATCCTTGCTTTTGTCCCTACTTGCTCTGTATCCAGACGCTCTTGGTTCCATACTTGTCTTGGGGGTGGGTGATCCTCCCTTGATTATCACCATCTCCAAACCCCTTAACTCGTCATGAATTTTCGGCTTGCTACTTGGCCTCTCTCCCTTACTATCATCTCTAACCTTTCTAATGTTCATTACTTCCGTTCGTCTGCCCACTTGCTTCTTGTCGTGTTCCCACATGATAACTGGGGGCCAGGTGTTGTGACTATCATATGCCTCATGGGTCCCATGTCGGGTTGAAGAGGCCCGCATCATCCTTGACATGACCCTCGTCCCTAAATGCCACCATGATCTCATTTCGCCAAGTGGATGCAGTCCGATCAGAGTTGGCCCCTTGGGATTCTGGCCCAAACCTCGTCCAGCTCATGTTCCTTCCTGTTTACTCCTTCGTTGGCTAGCCTGTCTGCCAATGTATTCGCCAACCTGTGAATCCATCTAAACTCTATCGTGTTCAAGGTTTGCAGATGTTTTCTGATTTTTTGAAGGGAATGCTCTAGACGCTAATGCCTTAACACCTTTCCCACCTTGGTTCCATACTGAAGTTTCTTCGCTGTGTTAACAACCATTGTTGAATCTCCTTCCGTGATGACATTTGCCATGCCCTCTCTGCATAGAATTTCCAAGCCAAGTTCCAGAGCTCCAAACTCCGCCGCATTATTTGTAGAGTTTCCTATGCTCCCAGCGTACAGGCGTAAGATGGTCCCTCCACCGTCTTTTATTACCCCACCAGCTCCTGCCACCCTAGGATCGCCTTTCATCATCTCGTCAAAATTCAACTTAATGAAGCCTGTCGGAGGAGGAACCCAGATATTGACACCTGTCTGGATCCGTGGATCTCGAGCCATAGGTATGTTAAGGCTCCACTCTTTCAAATAGAACAATTCCAAAATTCTTAAGTCTTGGCTTGTGTTTAGGTTTTTGGAATTGTTAAGGTTAAGACTCTGTACTGTTTCTCTTATTTGAGTTATGATAATGTCCTTTATCCTCGAAGACGGTTGGCTTTCATTCTTAAAGAGTCGCATGTTTCGTTCTTTCCAAATCGCCCATATTACCATCCTCGGTGTTTGACCTCAGCACAGGTTCACCACTTCATTATCTCTATACCTCTCCTTCCAATGTTTGATTGTGGCTTTGATACCCCCCCTTACCCTATTTGATTGACGGTAAATAGTGGCCACACAATCCAAGATCTCGGATATATAGTTGCACTCATCTAGGAGATGATTCGTCGATTCCTATTGGATCTCATATAGATGACACCGTGAGGGTCCAATGAATCCTCTTTTTGTTAGGTTCTCCCAGGTCAATATCTTCTTCTGTAAGATTAACCATTCAAACACTTTAATCTTTAGCCATTGAGGCCCTTCCAGATCCTCTCCCAGTAAGGTTCTGGGTTTTCTTGGTCCCGTTCTTCTATGTAGTGCCCAGCTTCTTTTAGATTGAATTCCCCTCCATTTTCCCTTCCTCATCTTAATTGATCCTCCTCTTTCGAGACCCCAATTTTCCTTTTACCCAATTCCTCCTCAATCTCGTTCATCAACGAGTCTTCCTGAGCTTTGTTTTGTGGATTGATTTTGTCCCAAATTCTCCATCTAGCGTTCTCCTCCCTCTGTTTCCAGTACTGATAGACTTTCGTTTTCCCTTGCCGAATCATCTCTTGCTTGGTAACCTCCCTGTCCTAGTTTTCCATTCTGGGTTCCTGTTGTCAAGTATCCTCCCAGAATCTCGTTGTTCTCCCATTCCTAATTTCCCAAAAACCGTAACCCTGTATCCAATTTTTGTTCCTCCAGGCAAGATTCTATATGGCTAACCCTTCTCCTATGCCCATGAGCTTCGATCCTCTCCTGGGGGTTGACCTCTGGGGCGTATTTTTCTTTCCATAGTTTAACCCATGGCACCAAGCTATCTTTTACCCATCTCCACCACAATTTTTCCCTGTAGGCCTCGTTGGTTACATGTGGGTCTTGTAACCCGAGGCCCCCATTGTTCTTTGGTCTGCACACTTTGTCCCATGCCACCAAGGCCCATTTCTTTTTATCCTCGGTTCCTCTCCATATGAAGTCTCTTTGGATTGCTCTATTTTTTTGTAGGATGCCTTTTGGGGCCGAAAACACCGACATAAGATACGTCAGGATTGCTTGTAGGATCGCTTTAGTTAGGATTAACCGTCCTGCTAGGTTTAGAGTTCTGTAAATCCAATTTTTAACCCTCCCTTGTAGCTTGTTGATGACTCCTTCCCACATTATGTTCCTACACGCCTTGTCCGTTAGGGGCACCCCCAAATACTTTGTTGGGAGTGTTTTCCTCTCAAACCCCAATATGTTGGCCAGGTTCCTTTGGATTGTTGGTTTGTGTTGAAGAAGTAGATCATAGATTTAGAGTGGCTTATTTCAGCCCCCAAGGCCTCTCCAAACTCTTCTATTTTTTTTTTGTACGCCTTTGCTTCCTTGATCATGGGGATTCTGTGGAGCAAGGTATTGTCCACACAATGTTGGTGTGTTGAGGTTGGACAATCTTCGAATGGTTTTAGGCCTTAGATTTCGCCTTCGGCTATTGCTATTTTTATGCTCCTGCTAAGCCCTTCCATCATTAAAATGAATAGGAAAGGGGATAGAGGATCCCCTTGTCTTATACCCCTCGTGGAGTAGAACGGCTTGGCGGGAGCTCCATTTACTAGAAGTAAGAAGTTTGTTGTAGAGACTAGGTTGATTATCCATTTAATCCAATGTTGGTCAAACCCAAATGCTTCCATCGTTTTCGCCATATAGTTCTAGCTTATTTTGTCATAAGCCTTGGCCAAGTCCAACTGGATTAACATCCCCGCTTTCTTTTTACTTTTCAAGGTGTGTATTATTTCATGGGCTTGAATGATGTTATCCAGAATCTGCCTCCCCTCCAAGAAGCCCGCCTACTCCTGTGAGATCAGAGTTGGGAGAAGTGGTTTCAATCTATTAGCTATGATTTTTGAAATTATCTTATACACAATATTGCACAAGGCAATCGATCGATAACGATTAAGAGCTCTGGCTTCATTTTCTTTTGGGATCAGAGTGATCATCGTGGCGTTCAGGGCCTTCAGGATTGAGGCTGAGCGTCTGGAGTCCTCCACTATACCATAAACATCATACTTAACTACATCCCAACAAGATTTAAAAAATTCCACTGTGAAGCCATCTGGGCCTGGGGCCTTTCCATTTGGCATCTCCTGGATTGCTTGGTCTACTTCCTTGGATATGGGTTTGCAACTTAGGGATGTGCCTTACTATCCTCTGGATTGCTTCGGTCTTGTCTAGGTTGGGTTCTTTGTCTATCCCCTGGAAGTGTTTGACCAAAGTGTTTTCAATGTCCTGATGGGACTCTCTCTCTATCCCATCCCGATCCCAAATCTTAAGAATTCTGTTATGAGATCTTCTCGCTATAGTTGATCCGTGGAAGAATTTGTTGTTTATCTCCCCTTCCTTAAGCCACTGAATTTTGGACTTTTGTCTCCACATGGTCTCTTGCTTACATCTAGCTTCCCAATCCTGGAGTAATTGGTTCTCCTCTTTTTTCCTCTCCTCAATTGGATGCATTTCTCTTGTAGCTTTTCCATTCTTAACTCTATCTGTTTTTTTTCCTGGTCTATGTTTCTAAAAACTTTTTTGTTCCACTTGTTGAGTTTTTCCTTCATGTACTTGAGTTTTTTCTGAAGTCTAAACATCTTTGTCCCTTGTTCTTGGATTTCCTCTTGCCACCAAGCTTTGATGTTCTCCTTGAATGTTGGGTGGTTGATCCAAAACTTCTCGAATCTGAAAGGCCCGTTCTTTGGTGTTGCCTGAAAATCTGCCTCTAATTGCACCGACCAATGGTCTGATCCCCCCCAGGGAAGGATGTTGCCTTCCAGTGCTAAACCCTTCAAAATGATGGATTCCAAGACTAGGAATCTATTTAGCCTCGTGGCCACCTAGTGGTGTAAATGTCTTTTGTTGTTCCAGGTGAACTTCCCATTACTAGTCCTGATGTCCACTAGCTCCGTTCTTTCAATGAAGGTTGTGAAATCTTCCGCATCTCTGTCCAATCTCCGATTG
This sequence comes from Picea engelmannii, assembly GCA_009831015.1. Taxonomy (NCBI): domain Eukaryota; kingdom Viridiplantae; phylum Streptophyta; class Pinopsida; order Pinales; family Pinaceae; genus Picea; species Picea engelmannii. The sequence continues at coordinate 8,394 of ML854181.1, forward strand.
CCCCCTTTTTTCTTAGTCAGAGTAGTTATAATGTTGAAGTCCCTAGCCAGAATCCAATGAAGGTTATTGTCCCGCTCCTTTAGGTTTTCTAGGTCTAGGAGCATTCTTCTCTTATCTTCCAATACCTAGGGTCCATATACATTTGTACATATGACCTCCTCCATGTTCCCTATCACTTGCATTTTTACAGATAATGAGTGCCTAGTGGCTTCTGCAGAGAGTAGATTCACCAATTGTGGGTTCCACAGGGTGAGTATGCCTCCCACCGTGTTTTGACTATCTATAGTCAGAAACTTGTACTTATTTCAATACTTCTTACTTATTATTTCCATTCCGTCCATATTGCATTTGGTCTCTTGAATGAAGCAAATATCTGGTTGTTCCATCTTCGATCTATTTTTAAGGATTCGTTGTTTGCTAGGGCTGTTCAGGCCCCTTATGTTCCAAGTAATAACCTTCATTTAAACATGTGGGGGGAAGTTGGGAAATAGCTTTTTGATCTTACCTGAATTTATCATAAGCGCTCCTAATTCCTGTAGGGCTACGCTGTTTGATTTCCCCCCTTTCTTTCGTCTTGCCTGCTTTGATGAGTGTTGTGGCTAACCTTCCCCTGTTTTGATACCTAAGTTTCATATTTCTCCATGCATGCACTTGATTCCTTTGGTTTTTTCTTCCTCCCTCAAAAGGAATAGGTATTGGATGCGATCCAATTGATCCGTTGGTATATTGTCAACTCCTTGCTTTTTCCATTGTTCCAGTATATTTGGGAGGTCTATCCCTTCCCTTTCCACGATATCTCTTAGGTCTGGGTCTTCTGTTCCAACCTTGCTTGATGTCATTTATGATTCGCCATCGACCTCTTGCATTGGGGTATTTGTGTATTAATATCCTTCTTCGATTGTGCCCTTGTTGTGCCCACGATTTCCTTGAGGGTTTTGACTCTCTATGGTCTTATTTGCTTCCTGTTTGTTTGTCTCCCTTTCCTTCTGTATTTTTTGTTCCTCCTCTTCCCCTTGTTTTGGATTTCCTCGTCCTTCAGGTCTATTCCTCAATTCCGGGTTGCTCATTGTGGGGGGCTTGCCTTGTCTCTTATTTCCTCTGCCTTTGTAGTTTGGCCTAACAAAACCATCCTCGTCCTGTTGTTGTTTTGAGTTTTCCCGTTCCATTTTTTTGTTTAGCGGGCACTCTCTTTGTAGGTGCCCGTGTTCATGACACCTTCTACATCAAAACAAGATCTGTTCATAGTCTATGCTTTGGATCCATTCTTCATCCTTGAAATCCAGACTGATTACCTCCAAGAGTGCCCCCAAGACATCCATCTCTATACAAATTCTCACATAGGATGTATACTTCCCTTTTAATGTTGCATCAGACATCTTGACATATTTCCCCAGCTTGTTCCCGATGGCTTCAAAGGTGGACGATAGCTAGTAATCCAACGGGAGGGAGTATAGCTTGAGCCAAACTGGAACGCTTTTAAAAGTCTCCTTTTCTGGGGAGAAGTTTTCCTTCCAAGGTCACATGTACAATCTCGATGAGGCATGGAATATGCCCCCCCCTCAAAGATCTTATCTCTGTCTTCTAAGTTCATGAACACTGTTGTAAAAAAACCTTTTGATCCCAGGTGGAGGTCTACTTCTCCACTTGGCTTCCATTGGTATTTTATCCAACTACTCAGAGTCTTTTTTGTAGGCCACAAGCCCATAAACTTGCAGATCAAGGCCTGTGTCTTCATCTGATCTTTCAAGAGTTGGGTCTGGGGATCTTCTAGAATAACCTTTGGGATTAGCGCTATTTTTGGTTTGCATGGGTTGTTCCCTCCTCCCCCACTTGTGTTTTTCGTTTTTGACGTACTACTCCGGGCCTCCTTGGTCTCCTGCCCCACTCGTTTTTTTTCCCTGATTGTCCTCTTTATGGTGCTTTGGCCTTGATCCCAAGGTCCCTGTCAGAGGTTCCTTAAACCTTACGCCACATGGACTTTTCCCTTTGTCCACCACCACCTTCTTGTAGGAGGGAGTCCCACTCCCTCCCCTATGGTCACCATTCTTCTCGCTGTTGACGCTGCAACCTTAGAACTAGTCCCTGGAATCTTCCATAAAAGCTTTTCAAATCGACTAACCCTAAATTATGATGCAAATAGTATAATCAAAATTTGCTGACAATGTAAGATTTTTTAACAATTTATTTATTATAGTAGCTCTTTCTATATATATTGGGGGTAACCCTTTATGTATTGTAATATATTATAGTTTTTAACAATTTGTTATAGTAGCTCTTTCTATATATTTGGGTGGTAACTTTATGTTAAAGCTTTGTTGTGTTGTTCATGGTGATAGTGTTTAACTTCATCCTTATTTAGAAGTAAAAGTATTTGTGATGTTGTTTACAAAGATGATGTTGACATGTGAGTTGAAGCTATACATTAAGTGTTAAAGTATTTTACTCCATTCAGGATGGAGATGTTTAAATTGGTATTTAGATAAAAGTGGTTGTTAATGTAATATTTTTATTATTTATTTGTTGATAACATAAATAATATTTTTCTAAAAAAAATAATTTACTGAAATATATTTTAGTGTTTAAAAACCTTAAGGGTTAAGTTCAAGTGGGAGTGAGTTAGAGGTGAGATCTCTACTCCAAGTTAGGGAGATCACAAGTTAAAGGTTTGGATATTCATGGATTAGAAGTATTTGGAGGTTTTCTTTGGAAAACATTTTAGTTTTTAGAAATATGACTTGCAAGATTCTATGATTTAGCATTCACTGTTTTCATATATATTGTAAATAAATTGTATAAATAACGATACTATTTATTCATAAATAGTGATTTTCACATATGTGACAATCACATATAACATATATCAATATGTAGTTAATTAATGAAGTTGGATAT
>ML854181.1:11375-28311 GCA_009831015.1 Picea engelmannii
GAGAGAGAGAGAGAGAGAGAGAGAGAGAGTTCTTAAGCTCAAATGGGTTAGTTCAACTAGTGGTTGTCAATGTTGTTGGACATTAGGCTAGTTTTGCATTGACAAGTGTATGGTTCGAATCACCTTGGGTGAGACACACAAGTCTATATTGATGGGTTTAATAGGGATGCCATCCACGAATGTGGGGAAGCATCCTAGAGGTTTTCAAGTGGTTTTTCTTGGGAAAAAAATAAAGTTATTGTTTATAAATCACTAATGCCTAAAATGATTTCAACACGCTAGAGTACAACTATGTATTCTAAAAAAAATCTATTTGTTAAGAGGACAATCTATTTAACTATGATTATGTGTGGTGCTATAAGTAGGTGGGTTCTATGTTATTGAAACAATTTCTAATAGTAAACGGGAAATTACATGTATGTATTTTGGTGTTAAAATATATTTATTGACATAGAAGAGAAAATATGCTTTCTTTCGCCAAGCATCATGTAGGTTTATGAAGTTTTGTATGTTAGATCCACATAGAGTTAATACAATATGTGGAAACAATACTTATTGTTAAGAGAATCTTATTTAACATTTAGGGTAAGCATTACAATAGTGTAAACTTTAAGGGAAAGCAAATTCCCACCTTCCAAGTGTATAATTAGGTATGTGCACTTGTTCGTGGAAATAGAGAGTCAATATAAGAAAGACATCCAAGGAAAGTTGGATGTCTTTAAGGGAAAGACATCCAAGGAAAGTTGGATGTCTTTAAGGGAAAGACATACAATTGTGTAAACTTTAAGGGAAAGCAAATTCCCACCTTCCAAGTGTATAATTAGGTATGTGCATTTGTTCATGGAAATAGAGAGTCGATATAAGAAAGTCATCCAAGGAAAGTTGGCAAGCTATGCATTGACAAATCCTTTCTTTGGAAATTCTTTGATGGTGCTAGGCAAAAACAAAATGATTTTAGCAATGTTGGTGGTATACTGATTTTTTTTTATGGGCACTACATTTCTTACAAAGTGGCTTGTGTTTTGGGTCAAACAATTATGTAGAGATGATGACACTTTGTATGCTGCTAAGAATGGTTATGGATAGAGTAATGATACCGCATATATATGGTGACTCCTCTTTATATGTAAAATAGATAAATGGTGAGAACCAAATTCACTATCTTATTGGAACCTCTAACGAGGCAAGGAAGCCTCATTTGTGTTTGAATCTTATCACATTCAAACATGTCTGATGTGCACATAGAATCAAAGGAGATTCTCTTTCCAAAGATGGTCAATAGGTGGAAACTAGCTCAACAATTCTGGCGGAATCCATTAATGAAGCCCAGACACAATGAAGGATCTCAATCTTTTTAGACATTGTTTAGTATTTTGATATTTTTAACACTATTTTTATTTTCCTTAATATGCATTGTATTAACTAAGGACTATCAAGGGCATTTTACATATTTTTTACAACTTTATTTGGAGGCTACATAGGACAATTGGTGATGATGATGAATCATCTTTTGATTATTATGTACTCGATTCTAAAAACGTTGGAGTGTTTTTTCTATCATTTATTTCTTGTGCTTGTGCCAAGAGCACATAAAGAATGTGATTTCCATTTTTTATTTGAATAAAAATTGCAATTTTTTTCATGGAAAAAAATGTGTAATATATGGTGAAAAAAATTTAATATCAAGTTTTAGTGCTACATGGTTCATCTTCTATGTTGAAGTAATAAATCAAGGCAATGATTAGATATCAATTGTATGTTTGAATGCCAACTAAGAACAATGTTGCCAACTCAACATTAGCATGAATGCTAAATTCAACTAAAGACTTGTGAAAACCTTATCAATGTCAACCCATTCGAAGGTTAACCCAACATTGATTGATTTTGAAAACTCAACTTCCATGGAGCACAATGGTCCTCAATTGATTGGTAATGTAATTGTTAATATTGTATCTTAATATGTTTCAAAGTGTCCACTTAGATTACTATGAACAAAATTGTACCTTAACATGTTTTAAAGTGTACATAGACTACTATGAATATTGTTCCACCTTTATAATTAAAACAAAAAATAAATAAAAGAAAGGGAAATTGTAGTCCCGGTTATTTCAATTGGTCTAGAGCCAAACATGAGTTATTGGTCTAGAGCCAAACATGAGTTTATCATGCTTGTTGTTGGTCACAGGTCCGACTCTCTTGATTCCTCCAAGGCTAGTCCTCGTAATTACTGCTTACCATCCATGAAACATGGGGAAGTATTTGGAGGGTTTTCTGCGAGTACATTTCCTTGGGAAAAAAAGAAATGAAAATTGTGCCTTAATATCTTGCAAAGTATAACACTTGGATTGCTATGAATATTGTCCTACCTTGATAATTTAGAAAATAGAATGACATACATGATATTAAGATGGTTTACCTTAATATTATGGTGATATTATGTACCTTAATATGTTTCAAAGTGTAGTATTTTGATTACTACTAACCTAGATCCATATTAAACCCAAATCTATCAAGCATTGAGAGGGATCAAATCTCTCGAGGTGAAAACCTTTTTCTCATGGATCTATGGTTTATAACACTTATAATTTAAAAATTAAAAATATGGGAGAAAATGTATTAATAACATTTACCAACTATGTAATTATAAACAATAATATAATTTTTTTACTTTGGAATAGAGCCTGATTTCGAGGATGGTACCCGAGATAAACTAGATTTTGTAGAAAGGCGAGGCTTTTTCGATAGCTTGCTCATTTAAGAGCTCGACACGTCACTTGCTGAAATTAACCCTGGGTAAGGGGAAAACACCCCTCAACACAAACCACTCAGACTAAACCCAACTGACATAATTATAAACAATAATATATATTATATTACTTTGAAATTCAAATAAGTTTTTTTTTATTATTTGAGTTTTTTATTCATAAAATAAATATTAGAGTCCCTCGGATGGGGTGATAGGGATGAAAACGGGTGAGGGGGGATCATGCACACCTATCCTCCTCTCATCCCTCAACATTACACTGGCCACTCCTCTTGATCTTGCATGCATGTCTTCATTATTAGAAGGCACTACTCCCCTGACGGTGTACTCCCCTCCTACGACGTTCAGTTCTCCTATACTTCTCTGGTTTTGGACAGTTACTATGCCAATTATGGCAATGAATTCTCACAACATGGGAAAGATATAGTCCCAGCTTGTCTTTGTCCGTTCTGAGGGATTTAGGCACCCTCCCCACGTGGCCAAATCCTTTGCCTCTTGTGACTCTGTCTCTCGTCACTCAGAGTTCTCACTATATTTTGGTTTGTTTCCTGCCTTTGTTGGCTCCATCTGGTCACTATACTATTCTCTAGTTCTCCCCTTTTGTTATCCCTCTTCTCTGGTCTTTCCTCATGTCGCGAGGAGGCTCCAAACGTAGAACACAAAGCTGATATTCAAGTTCATAGACATTGCATTGACGACAAAGCAGTAAATGAAGACAATTGTCCATGGGTTCACACCGGTTCTTCTCACACCAAGGAAACTAGGTATTACGAAACAATAGACTTAGCGTACCAGGAGATTCTTCTTTCGCTTGATGATGTGCAACATCAAATCAAACTTGTAGATCACAAAATCAATCTTCTCACCAAGAATCTCTCTAGCATGGACTTCACCAAGCCCAACTTCGCTCAGCCCCAGGATCTTGTTGCCGAAGATATTGCTCCGCATGTTTAGTTTTTCAAATGCTAGGACTGTTAAATTTTTGTTTCTATAGTTTTAGAGGTAGTGAGGCTCTCGCCCCTCCTCATCTTAGTTATCATAATGTTAATCAAACTTCTCACATACTTCATTACTCTTCCTTTAATCTCCAGTATGTTATGATATGTAGTATAAATTCATTTTTGCTCTTCAATACAATGAGGATAAACAAGTTGCTATTTTGCTCCTAGTTTGGTATCCCAGTGACAGACCATGAGCTAGACATTGTACTATTTATTTTTCCAGTTAATATGAAATTTTCCAGATAAGCTTATAAAAAAAATATTAGAGTATTGTCAAAAACAACAAACTGAAATGAAGTTGGTCCTACACACCTTTTTTTCTCATATCTTTTTTTGGTTTCAAAATTAGGCTCAAGAGACTCAATCAAATCGTCAAATGCACAAAAAAACATTTCAAACAAGGGTGAATCCAAACCTCTAAGGAGAAACCAAAAAAAATGCACACACTCTTAAACCGTGAAAAAATCCCTAAATTCTTTTTTGAATCTGCCTCATGTGGGGCTCAATCAAACCCTAAAAAATTTACAAATTAGAGCATGAAGAGGACGAGTTCAACCTCCACAAAGGATATCAAATATATTTTCAGAATCGATCTAGAAAAAAAAAATCAACCCAAACTCAACCGAACAATCAAACCCTAAAAAATTTACAAATTAGAGCATGAAGAGGACGAGTTCAACCTCCACAAAGGATATCAAATATATTTTCAGAATCGATCTAGAAAAAAAAATCAACCCAAACTCAACCGAACAAAAAACCTACAATCTTGAGAAGAGAATACCGGTGAAGCTTACACTTACATGAAAGATCCAGAGAGTCCTTGGCCAGAACAAATGATTTCAAAGTGATTGTGATTGCTATATTCTCCCATAAAATTCAAAACAGGGAGTTCAAAATATACAAATTCTAATTGTGTAAAACTCATATTCAAATTATAATAATGTAGAACAATCTTTTCACTACTTTCTCATTGTTATCTCGGGTGTACAACCTTTGATTATCTTGTTGGATTGAGAGAGATGGAGTGATTGTATCAATGTGAATTCAAAGTGTGTTGATTTATTCTTGTAAATTTGGTTAACTAATACAAATGTAAACTTTATTTACTCTAAAGCTTACTTGTATTTTTTTTTATTTTAAAATTGATTTTCATTTTTTTTTAATATGAGTATTTTATTATTATTATTTCTTTAGTTATTTATGTGACATCTCCTACCACCTCTTAACTCAAAGAATATTGTTCTATCTTTATAAAATCAAAATAATATAAATATTGTTTACCTTAATATTATGATGGTGATATTATAATTAATATGTTTTAAAGTGTAGAACTCACTATCATAAATATTATTCTACCTTTATAATCAAAATAAAGAAGAAATAAAAGAAATGAAGATTGTATCTTAATATGCTCCAAAGTGTAACACTTAGATTGCTATGATTATTGTCTTTGAAGATATAAAACTGAGGAATTGCATCTTGAGCAAGGGTGGCATTTATATGACTTAAGATGTTTATCCATTAAACAATGGATTGCATTATCAATTGCTACTTTGATGGTGTATTGATCACAAAAATAGCTTAGACTTCCAACATTTTAAACCTTTTGTTCAACAAAAGTAGTGATACTATGTAACCAACTTTGAATTAATAGCTTAAACATCTAACATTTTAACTTTTTGTTCAACAAACATAGTGATATTATGTAGCCAACTTTGAATTAATATGGGACATGATGATCATATTGATGCATATACCTTCTATTGTTGTCAAGTAACGATGTCTTAAAATTGTCAGGCTATCAAATTTGAAGGATAAATTCTATTGTTGTCAAGTAACGATGTCTTAAACTTGTTAGGCTATCAAATTTGATGAATATATTTCTTTTCTTTATTTTGTTTACAATTTTATTGTGACATTGTTGATGTCAACATTGGTTGAAAAGCAATGTAAAGGGGAGTTAAAGGTGGGAAATCTTGACAATTTTTAAAGAAGTTAAGATGGCGACTCTATAATAACAATGTTGATTAAAGGGAAAATTTTATGACCCTTTGTTTGGGTTTCTATTCATGAGGTACTTGTGTGGCTAGCTCTCATAACCTTTCTACACAAGGTTAAGTGCAACAAATATTATCTTTAAGCTACTACATTCACAAATCTCAATTTTGTATAAATATTTTTGTGTAATGATTTTTCCGTGTATCTTTCTCCATGTTCTTTATGATCCTTTGTTTGGGTTTCTATTCATGAGGTACTTGTGTGGCTAACTCTCATAACCTTTATATAGAAGGTTAAGTACAAAAAATATTATCTTTAAGCTGCTACATTCACAAATCTCAATTTTGTAGTCTGTATAAATATTTTTGTACAATGATTTTTCTATGTATCTTTCTCCATGTTCTTGTGTTTAAAGTGAGAGTGAATTAGAACAAGAAACGTAAGCTCTCGAGAGGGAAGAATATTGGAACACATGCAAGTTGGATTGAAGTGGTGTTTCCATTGGTGGATGAGTGAGTAATGCATAAGAACATGCCCTTGGGAGGTGGGAATGACTTACTAAAACGCCATAGGTTGAGGAGAAAAAGGAGGAGTCCAACAAAGGAGGGTCTCACATCTTATTAGTGTTGGTGATATAATGGCTTACCAAGGCAATGATCAATAGCTTGTTCGAATGGGTGATCAACTATGATGGGATTGGGACACACTTAGACTCCTACAAGATGTAGCAATGGAGAATTTTCCATAATGGGAAAAACTTGATAAAGCAATGCCATGGGAAGCCAGAAGGGTCGCGAGTTGTGAAATTTTTTTCTCATAGAAGAAGTAATGACAATGTTCGAGGAATAAGCATTGACTAACTCTATCCTAGCAATGACAGTAAGAGAGGATACACGAGTTATTTGGAATGATTGGGCGTAAATCGTTTTTAGGTGGTCTTTCAACTCTAGCTTCAAATCTGAAAGCTCAACCTTGGATAAGTGGTGGAAACTACCAAGATGAAGTACAAATTCCTACACATGTTGTCGATGCACTATTCATTAATTGATCATCACATAAACGAATAGTGCATACATTCTATTATAACACTTAATCACATGGAAAGAGGCAAGGCACTCTTACACCATGAGAAAAAGAGATGAGACATGTATGTCCAAAGTGCTGAAAAATAAAAATGGAATGAAATGATGTGCAACAACAAATTTTAAAGAAAACAAAATGAAGAAAGACACAATTTAAAAGGATAAAAAATAAATCAATTAGTATAGTTCCATCTTAACCCTGAAACATTTCAGCAAGAAGAGGTTTGCTATTGTGCTCTTTTGATCCCTCTTGTTGTCTAATAGATATGAAAGTAAGATAGATCTATACTAGTGTTTTAGATTTCTACGACAACACAATTGTTTTGTTGTTCATTATTTGCATTAAAAGAAAAGAGATGCTCTTACAACCCCATTGGATGTGTAACATGTATCTTTTCACATGGTAAAATAAAGTGGAAAAAGGTCCATCTAAATAGTATAGATCCATCTTAACTTTGGATATTTTAAATAATGATTGATAGGGGTAAACCAAATGTTATATTTGCAATCTATGCACTCATATATATTTCATTGTTCTAAATCATCTTAGATCCATCTTAACTCCAGATCTATGAACTTGATAGATCCCAAGTTAAGATGGATCTCACTTGTTTTATATAAATATATATATCCTAAAAAAATCATTATTATATTTAATATTTCAGAGCTGAAAAAATCATTATGTTTAATATTTCAGAGCTGAAATCAAAATTTGTTTGATGTTTGGATCGAGAAAAGGTTGACTGTCCCAGTGCTATTCATACCTGTCCTGTGCCTATTTATTACAGTCCTCCGGAGGTCATTTTGACCCGTCATTACATAAAAACATTAAGAAACGTTTTTAGGCCCTATTCAGACTTTCAAGATCAGGGAGCCTGTCCTATACCAACCCATCCAGCTTATCAATAAAGAGACCTCATAGACTCTGAAACAAGTTCAACTCCAATGAACTCTTGTTCCATGAGGGTTGCTTCATGCAAGGATAAATATTCCTGCCGATGTAACGAGAAATGTTGTATTTTCATCTGTCTATTTGTTGTTGATTTCGTCTGCTATAGAGTGTATGTTTCTGTTGCCGAGGTCCGTTCTCTTTGCATGAGTAACTAATATCACTGTTGTTGCAACAAGTATATGGGATCCAAAGGTGGGCTCTCCACACTACACATAAGTACTGATCTCATTTAATAACATCATAATTTCAATATAGAACACCATAAGGTTGGTTGGGCACATTATTTTTTTCCTGAATTCTTCTTCAAAACCTTGCATTATGATCACTCTCATGCGAAATGTAGAGCATTGCTCTCATTCATTATACGCAATCAAGATAACTGGATGTAAAGTCATCACCCTTGAATATAGGCGGCACAACCACTGCTCTTGTGTTCATGAGACAATCACCGAAATGCTTTCATCCCTCTATTTGGAGACTTCAATATTCTCCTGATCCTAACTACTTCGAGATTTTTTTTTATCGTGTATGGTTTCCATTTCCAATCTCTACAATGTATTCTCTTTGGACATTTAAGTTTTCTGTTTTCCAAATCCCATCTCTACCATGTGTTCTCTTTCTCTTTGGACATTTAAGTTTTCTTTGTTTTCCAAAGAACTGGTTTCATAAAATTTGTTTTGTTTATGGTTTCTGTACTCATCTCTATTTTGGGGTTTGGTTTCAAGGTTCATGTGACTAAATTAAACATTTTGAATTTCAAATAATTTAGCTTTGGCATCACTTCCTATCTGTGTTGCATTGTAATTTCTATGAATATCTTCAGGAAAAATTCCAGGTTAGTCTACCCTCCATGCCTTTGCATTGTAATTTCTATGAATATCTTAAGGAAAAATTCCAGGTTAGTCTACCCTCCATGCCCTTGATGCAATCCACTAGTGTATCGTGATTGTCTAATGAACAATAGAGAGCAATGATTCTTCAACATGAGGGTGAATGCGATCTGAGGTCTGTAAAAAGTAGTTGAATACAAAGTATGTATCTAAGTGGGTTTTCAAGGGACTCGATGGATGGAAGATGACCAATATACAATGTTCAAAGTTATGTTTGTCATTTTATAAAATGTTGCAAGTATAAAAGTTTTGATTCTTCTTCAGTGGAGGGGATGATAAGCAACTAATATAAATTTTGTGTTAAAGAGAATGTTAAAGTATAACACTAAAATATAAATATATTGAGAGAATCAAGTGAAGTGTCTAAGTTTATAATATAATATTAGGTCACGGGTTATGTGGTCTAATCACCTTAACCAACCTAAAGGTGCTATATATTGACATTGTAAGAAGTGATATATTAGAATAGCACTTGGGTAGTGTGGATAGCCCTCCTCAAGTTCATGTGTATGTACTTGTTGCAACATTTCATTAATATATATGTGACATTTATAATTTTCTACAACCATGTGTTTGTTAGTGTGTATGCACCCATATGTTAAATTTAACATTTAGCATAAGAATACATTGGGTTATTTTAAGGGATGGATAGATAAAAGAAGCTAATAAGATGTGACAAGGATTGGTTGGAGTTTGTGACATAAATGATGTCGATACCTTCTACAATAGATGGGCACAATGAGCTGAGTAGAGACTAGTTTGAGCAAGAATAGTGGGCCACTAACATGAGTCTTGAAGCTTTTTCCATCTCTTTTAGTTTTTTTATTATATCTTGTTATGGCAACCTCGACTCTTTGATTCTATGCAATTTACATTTAGATGTTGAACTCCCAAAATTAAGAAACATGTTATGTATCATTGTCTTTCATTTTGATTTAAACAAGATGATTTTATAATAAGAAATACAAAGTTGGTTGCTTATATGATTTTGATAGTTGAATCCTAGTGTTTAAATTGTGTAATTGATAATGCCATCTTTTTTTTTTCAAATTTATGATTGATTATACATAACGAAAACATTTTTTTTTATACATCCCTAACCCTATGAAACCCCTAAGTTTTGGGTGGTATCTTTAAATATCTCAAAGATGCCCCCCCCAAACTTGGTGGAAAATTGGCAAGGATAAATTATGTTTCATATATGAGAAGATGAACAAGAATACACTTAACAACCTCTATCTAACCATAAATTTGGGGATGAAAGGTTATCGACTTGTAAATCTTAATCTCAAACACAAATGAAAGGAATTTTTAAAAGGGACTAAAAAAGTAGATATCAGTAAGCCAAAGTGAAACCAAATACGCAAAAATAGAGTCATGGAACTTCCAACATTGAATTTGATTTACATCACACGACTAAAATATAATTATCTTAGATATAATAACAATTTTATATATGCAAACCTATAAGGAAATCCACATTAATGGACTTCAAAGGTCATAAAGGACATGCAATGGACTATAAAGACCCTATTTACTATTGATCAAATTGATAATATTGCAAAGGATATACTATCTAACATGTGCTTCAACAAATTGACACATTTTGGACTACTAGAAATGTGGTAATATCAACAACATTGAGATGAAAATATCTAATTGTCTTCCAATAATTGAGTTCCTAAATACGTTATTATCTAAGAAACCCACGTAGAAATGAGGTGTACGGGATTGTAATGTAAGGTGTTAATGTGATAGCCTTATATTGTTATCTCGTGAAAGTGAAATATAGATTAGTGTAAAGGTGGCATCAATCATACATCGAGCTGGACAATTTCGTGAGTCATATCCTTGCATTTCAAGAGAAAATGAAAGTGTTGATGTCAAGGTTTAATTAAAGAAATCTTCCATATTATTGTCCCAATCTTTATATGATTGATAACCAAGCGAAACCATTGAAAAAGGTCACCCACTTTCTTTTTTGAGAATTCTCCAACCTATGCTTATAGTGTTTGTAGAGTATGCAAGAACAAACATGTGGACACATTATAAAATCCATCCCCATTTGCTTTAGACTAATTGAATGGTGCGAGCCAAAATCAAGACAATTATCATTAAAATCACTAGCCATTAGAGAAAATTTGGTGTCTTAAATTGGCTTTCTAAGGAAAATATTAAAATAGTGGAACTATGCCACATCATACTACATTATGTGTTATGTAATAAAGGTGAATCTTTATTTTCTCATTAATAATAATTTCCATGTAAATTAGGTTGAAGTAGAGTTATGAAATGAATGTTAAAAATAATAATGACAGATTTATATTCTTTTGCACACAAAATAACTAATATAATGCTCAAATATTTTAATTTATACAATATTTTATTGAATTACAAACTAATATTTGTATATTTAATATTAAATTTAAAACTAAACAAATTAAAAATTTAATAAACATGATTTTTATTTTTGGCACACAATAACTAATATAGTGCTCAAATATTTTAATTTATATAATATTTTGTTGGATTGCAATTAAAATTTATTACATATAAAACTAATATTTGTATATTCAATATTAAATTTAAAATTAAATAAATTAAAAATTTAATAAATATGATTAAAAAATATAATAATGATAAAAAACTATTTCATTAACACATGCACATTAAATCTTAAGATAAATTTGTTTTATAAAATAAAACTTGAATTAGTACATTTTAAGGGTAAAAACCAAAAATAGTTTTTAATATATTTTGGATTGACTAAAAATAAGTGTGGTACTCATTTGATAGTTTTTTTCAGTATCAAATGAGTACCCACACTTAATACTTTAATGTTTCTATTTTTCCCTCCAAATTACTCAACATAATTTAAAAAATAATTTTTTCTTTCTTAGGTTATTTATAATATAAATGTTTATCATATTTCAAAGTGATTGTAATCCAAAAACTATCCCACTATGATCTTAATTAATGAGAGATTTATTTTCTTAATGACTAGTGGTGATGATATAACATACCCCATATTTATTATTCCAAGGCTATTGAGAATATGACAATAAAATATCACCATGATCTTAATCAATGTGAGTTATATATGTATTTATTGTCAAATAAAAACATGACACATCTTCACATTTGACTTGTATAGTTCCAACTCAAGGATTATCAATGACCCAATTTCTTGAAATTCTATTGGATATTGAATTTCATACTCAACAACAACTTTTTTTCTTATAAGGCCCATTTTTAGACCCCAAATTTTCTCTAATGATAGATTTACATTTATGCTACCTATGCAACTATTGTAATCAACAACAATCCAAGGGGTGGTAGGTGAGAGGTGTGGGGCGAGGGTCGTCTTAAATCCCAATGGAAATTGGGGATTAAGTTTTTCATGGCGTATTGGCATTGCCTCAAACAATGAAGTAGAAGCAGTGGCAATGTATCAAGAACTTGTGTTGCTCAAGGACGGGGGAATAACAAATGCTTCTATGTTGGGGGATTCCTCTATATTTATTTGGCATTTGCATTGCTAAAAAACTCTATAAGGTATTGACCTAGCCAAAATCATGATTAGAGCTCAAGTTTTGGCAGAAAAGTTTGAAAAAATGATTCTTTCAAATCCTTCGAGCCCATAATTCAAGTGCAAATACAAAGGTTAATTTTGGGGTTGATATAGGAGAAGGAATGTAAATGGGGGGCGGGGGTGGTGTTGGTCATGCCCCCCTTACCATGACATAAAATTAGATCATCCATGAATATATTAATTTGGAAAGTGTGTCAAACCAAGCATGCGAACAAAAAATGAGAGTTAAATCCCTTGTGGAGGCTAGTACCCTAACATTCATCGTCACCCGCATTTGGAATTATTATCAGTTGAAAGATGAGGTTGATTATCCCATGTGGTTTTATTATTTTTTTCTTCGGGAAAGTAATCATTGTTTTGGATGGTTCCCTGGCTTTGAAAATCATTGATATTGAGCTTCAGGTGATCCCCGACAAGGACTCCATGTTTTGGATTTGTTTGACTTCGGGTTTTTTTGTGGGATATCCTATCAAAGAAGGAGATTAGAGCCTATATTTGCATTTTAGGTTGTGAAGCACAACACAATCAATTTGTCTTTATGGTGATTTTGGAATCTTCATAGCTAGTTTTCATTGATTATTCAATTGTTATGCTTTGTGTAAAATATCAAAGGTTAGAAGAGGACTCAAAAGGTGTGAATGCCAAGTTTCAAAATCTCAAGGTGAATTTATCAACACTTCTTGAAGATGGGAAGGTGGCAAGAAGAGTGCGAATATAGGGCATCAAAGAAAACTCAAGAATAGAATTAACATGTCATTAATTTTATTCACTAGATGTTTTCTTCGATAGAGAGCGAGCACGAGTTTCCAATTTTTATGGACAATGGAAATAAGAAATATTAGGAATTGGAAGCTAGATCGGGTTCTCTATGCTCCATGGTTTCTAGAATTGCAAGGTTCCTCCAAATACCAGCAAAGATCATACAACCTTCTTCCATTTCACCCAATCCTTCTACTGAGACCTCATCTTGCTTTGGTTTGTCATGGTAATAGGAAGAGATTGCAACTCTACAACATCCATACATGTCTTCTAAGGAATTTGTTGTAGGAAGGGCCAACTTAGTGGATTCACTCAATGTGGATCTGCACCTCATTGAACATGCTTTGGAACTTCATGTTGGAAACAAAGAACAAGCCCCTAGTGGGCCAAATCCTATGTAATTTTTAGTGTTAATCATGTTTCATAGGGTTGTCATTTTTTTAAATCAGTGTGTTAGGAAATACACATGCCTAGTATATAGAAATAGGGAAAGGGTAGGTTGGATGGCACAATTTTTGGGTGAAAATTTGGGCAATTTTGGACTTTTTCGTCTACATGTTGTGACTACCTTTCTTTTTCTACATATTATCTTGTTGTCTAGTTCAACCACAATCCTATTTTAAAACAAAAATTAACTATTTCTGTTAAAATAAGAAATCAATAACAATCCATACCATACTAAATTTATTACACCCAGGCCCAACAATTTCCAATATAAATAAATATTACCTTCAAAACTCAACCTCTTAATTGAATAATAAAATTCAATCCATCCAATTTGCAAGTGCAACATACTTTAACATTCAAGTTTTGACTCAACATCCATGAATTTTGTCATTTGCACATTGCAATAAAAACATTGCATAATAAATATTTTAATGAACTATTTTCCCTTTTTCCATGGTGCTTTAATGTAAAAGTTGTTCATCAATCTACATGATTTTTTTATATGCATGACATATCACTACAAAAACATGATGTACTAAATTCTGATTAAAATAATAATAATATCTTCCATAATGGTATTATCAACTAAACATTATTTGAGACAATGCATCACAGAGGAACCCTCTTAAGGGAGATTTAGAATAGATTCTATACTTATCTTCAAATCATAGCATTTTTTTAAAAACCAGAATTGGTCAAAGAACCAATAATTTATGTGAAATGATGGCTCTAAAACTGGTTATGAGACTTGTACACGAGTATGGTGTAACTTAATTACAAATCTGTGGTAACTCAACACTGGCTATTCAATGGATGTGCAAAGAAACCGCTCTAAGGAATTTTACCTTACAACCTTTGTATGATGAAGTCCTTAATCTCCTCACAAGTTTCACATATAGATCATTATCTCATATTTACAGGAACATAAACAAACTTGCATATGGGGTCTCAAAAGCTGGAGTTGGACTGGAACGAGGAACCTAGACTATTACTATAATCCAAAATGGACATATAAGTGAATTTAACATTGATCCTTGGATCTAAATTTTAGTGATTTCAGTTCCTATTTCGTTTTTTTGTAAAAACAATGGTCAATCTTACGACTTTAGATTGAATGAATGATGTTGTATTTTGATTATCGGGTTTGTTTTTTGAAGATAAGATATTGATGTAATTGTCTAGGTATAATCTTTATATTTTTATGGAAGAAGACAAGGGCGTATGAATGTCATGACAAGTGTTTAAATGCACTAATGAATTCCATGGGCATCTGACTTTGTATTTTCGTTTATATTGATAAAAATATAGATTTTCTCCTTGGAAAAACAAAAAAAACTAAACATTATTTGTGAAACATAAAGAACCTACCAAATTGTGTGTACAACCAATCATGCTTGTTGAATTTTGTTTGTATTTATTATTATTTTTATAATTAAATTTTTTTACTTTGTATGTTTGTTTTTGCTTTTTTATATGGGAATTTTTAAAAGTTTTACTAGCTAAATACTTGGTTTTGATTTTTGTAGTTGTGGTTGGAGGTAGTGTTGTTACCAAATAAAGTCAATAGAGACGACAATAGGATTAAGGAAAAGAGTGGTAATAAACACTACGGGTCTATAAAAAGTATGCATTGTGGGTACTCGTTGGATGCAAAATTTAATTATGCATCTAATGAGTGCCTACACTTGAAATTTGAGTAAATCTATAAGGAGGTAAATCAAAATACTTTTTTTTAAAGTAGTTTTTTTTCCTTTGGAAAAAAAACATAAAATATTATAATCATATCCGCGGTATAAAACAACCCTTGTGTCAAAAAAGACTTGCTTCTTGGTCTTTATAAATGATACCAAGATAAGACAAGTCTGATTTACATAGGAAATAATTAAGCACAATTTTTTTTTGTCGGTTCCTGTATGTCTCACAAAAAGCATACAAATTGTCGAACCCAACATCAATGTGATTAGAGCAGAGAGTTGTTACTTCTGTAAAGTAATACATCCAACGTTGTCCTTCATCGCAAAAGAGAAAAGAAACATTCAAAATTGTCCTCTACCAGAGATAATCATGAACTGTAGGAGGATATTTTCCTAATTCATCAAAAAATATATAGACTCGGCTCCTAAAAGGGAGCCATTCCTGAATTCTTCTACTGTCCATTGCTCAAAAGCCAATTGAAGACTCTCCTTAGAGAGTTGATCGTCCCTTTTGTTTCTTTCCCTGTAAACATGATGAAGAGAAAAAAATTCAAAGGAGTCTAATAAATTGAGAACTTCTTCCACAAAAGGACATAGTCTAGTGTTGTGACATTTTTGGGTCTTGTTCAACCAATTTATTATCAGTTGGGAATCTCCAAAAATCTGTATAGAAGTAACCCCTTTTTCTATAGAGAAAGTGATTAAAAACTTTATGGCCATTAGCTTTGCAAAATTATTTGTCCCTTTCCCTAGATCAATTTTTAAAGTGAAGAAATGTGTGTCTAAGAGCATAAGTAAGGCCCCTCCTCCACTCTTTTGACTTGATGAAATAGTTGCTCCGTCAAAGAAATCCCAAGGTTTTGATTTATCCACTTCTTCAATTCCGACCGCTCTTGGAGGTGGTAAAATTTTCTTTTGAGGAAAATGTGAAAGAATTTCAAGGCCGTGGATAGCAATGTGGGTCGGACTAGTTGAGGAATCTTTGAAAATTGTTGCATTTTTGGCTAGGCAGACTCTCCAAAGGATGAGGAGGGCTAAAGCTTTTATGTTTTAATTTGATCTGGATGACGACCAATCCTTCCAGGCTTCCTCTATGGAGGATCCCTGCCATCTACTAACTTGAACTAACCTGGTCGAAGCTTCCTTCCAGACCTATAAAGTGAAAGGGCATTCCATAAATAGGTGGTAGGAGGATTCATCCACATTTTTGCATAGCATGCACCATACTGGTCCCTCCAGTTTTCTGATTTTCATTATGTCCCAAGTGGGAACTTTATTTTTCAAGAGATGCCATAGAAATATTCTTGCCTTAATAGGGTATTTAATCTTCCATACCCCCTTCCACCACCAGCTCGGTTCCATCCACAGACGTTCTACATTCAACAGGGCATAGCTTGCTTTTGGAGTGTAAACTCCAAAGGGAGAGTGTTGCTAGATAAGTTCATCCTCTTTGATCGAGATCCTGACGTGGTCTGACTTTGGTCCAATAATGTAGGCTCTCCAAGAATTAACCAAATCTTCTTCTAACCCAAAGTGTTTAACATTCATCCATCCTTGGCTCCAGATTGTAGTTTGGGTTGGATCCACAATTTGAGAGAGGTAAAAAAACCCTTGCAGGTGTAATCTTTCTATTAGTTTATGAGGGACCACATGTTTCCCATTGCTACTTGGCCATGGGTCCATACTAATCCTTACTTTGTTACCCTTACCTATTTTCTAGGCCAAACCTTCCCCTATAACATGGAAATCTTTTTCGG
>WSFP011384126.1:0-29109 GCA_009831015.1 Picea engelmannii
TTATATATATATATATATATATATATATATATATATATATATATATATATATATATATATATATATACACTACATAATTTAAGGTCATGAGTTAAAAATCCATATGATGACTCTACATAAATGTGTAACCAAGAGGTACTCCACATGGAGTTTTTTTTTAATCTTTCCTTGATTTGTTGAATTGAAAATGTTTTATTGAATAATAATGAACAAATTAGTCCAAAAATCAATTCATGAGACCTTTGAAATTCTTGAAAACTTACGAAGATTGTTTATTGATAGTGTAAGGGGAAAAATCCAACAAGAATCATAGATTCATGGAAAGGTTATTTGTGCAATTCCCAATATAGCACAAGTCTTCAAGGAGGTGCCCCTCATGCCTTACCAGATAAATATCACAAATAGCTTCATAAATGTTATAGTAACAATGTTAAAGACCATGTATCAAATTTTGAGGATATAATGTATGAACATGATTTTGATCACGAGGATGTGGTGATGAAATGTTTTCTATTATATTTAGAGGACGATGCTATGGTTTGGTTTAGAGGTCTTGATGATGTAGGCGTTGCAGAGGAATGAGTTAAAGAAATTATTTTTGGAACAATGGGAGGTTTAAAAAGATGGAAGAATGTTGCTAGCTTAAATCCATGAGATTAAGAAAAAATGGAAATGAAATTATGGAAGAATATAATATGAAGTTCCAAAAATTAATTAATCAAATTATTAAAGAGATCAAGCCTTGGGGTGGTGCCATTGTTCCCATTGATTTAAAGGAAACCGAAGAGCTTCCAGGAAAAAAAGAGGAAAATCTTACTTATTTCGGTAAAATAAATCCTTTTGGTTCCTCTATAGTATCCACCTCTAGGTCTGAAAAAAAACCTAGAGTTTCAGATGCAATAATAGTGTTGACTAAGACATTTAACGAGTTGATTTTTAGTCTCACTTAGTCACAAACTGCAATGAAAAATATGATCTTATGTTTGGAAAGAGCACGATAACATTAGAGTAAATTTGGGGTCTAAAATGGGGCCTAAAATTGGCCTCATAAGAAAATTCTGTGTTGATGAGTTGGAATTCAAAAAGCAATAGAGTTTTAGGAAATTGGGTTAATGATGACTGTTGACTTGGATCTATAAAAGTCAAATATTACTATGTGTCATATTTTTATTTGGAAATATTTAACTACATATAAACCTCACCATGGTTAAGATCTTAGTAATATCATCTCAAGATATGATAAATATTCTTGAAATACTACATATATAGTATTTTATATTATCTCTACTTGAATCCTTAAAAGAATAAATTCCACATTAATTAAAATCATAATGAAGTCACCTTAAATTATCTATTGTAAATATTTTTATAACTATAATTGATTTAATGAGTCATCCACACTTTCACAGTTTGAATTAGTTCATACTATATAATAACAACTCACAAATATATATTATATATGACAAGAAATATAACTAACTTATCTATTATATAACTAAAAAATATATTAAATATTATATTATACATATATAATTAACTTATATAACACTAAAATATATACTTTATATTATATTATACATATATAATTAACTTATATATTATATGAGTGTGTGGTTTTCACAGTTAGTCATAATGTTGCTTGAGTTTTCTAGAGATAAATTGTGTATAAATATTTAAACGTCCATCGTTTCAAATGGACACTCCACTCATCATTAGGGACAAATAAAGTTGAAATAATAAGGTTAACCGTTTGTGGAAAAAAAATTTCAACCGTTATGAAAAATGGTTAAAATATTAAAGGAGTTGTTGGGCACAAAATTATTTAACACCTTTTAATTTCAATTTTGATATAATATAATAACAACAAATATAATATAATCACAATTATTATCATATAATCACAAATATAATATTATTATATAACTAACTCTTATGATGATGATGAGACCTGAAGAAGGTAAGATATTACTTTGACTTCTTTAAAATTGTATTTCTATGCTCAAAAAACATTGAGAGAAGCATTCCAAGATCACCATAATTTTGATGACTTAGGAGGTTAGGAAGGTCTGTATTGAGGAAAATATTTTTAAATTGGGATCTAATATGGGTATAGGAAGGGTAATCTAAGAGGATGTGTTTTTCATCTTCTACCCTCTGAGTGTCTCAAAGATGACATATTCTTTAATCCCACAGTGTTTTGGGAATTGTCCAATGCTCAGTTTCACTATGTATTGCGTGAGAGTTTGTTCTTATTTTAGCAATGTTCATTTTCTTCTTTGCATTTCTCAAAACTAAAAGGTATTTTTGATCTTCTAAATTAAGGTTGACCACCTCCTTATAGTATCTTAATTTCCTTTTATCCACTAATTCTTTATCACACCACATATTCTCCTTAAATTTAGAAGTGATAACAATTGTAATATTATCAGTATTTTGCATGATAGCTTCTTCTTGTATTCCCTAATGGTTTATCCAACATTTGGCATCTTTATGCCATCCCCGCTTGAGTCGTTGGTGGTTTTGGCTAGAGTTTGAAGCAATTTTTGGGAGCCTTTTGTCATCCATGTTGTCTATCTTGTTCTTATTAGTTAGGTATCTAATCAAAGCAATGTTCTCAAATGGGGGAAAGGTTTTCTTCTATGAGGAGGATAAAATAGGGTGTATTTCCCTTAATTTTGAGATTATAAGTTATAAAATTATTTTGGTTTTCTTCTTTCTTTCTCTAGGATTCTCTAGATATACTACAACCTCAAACTTCACATCCATATAAGATAATTGGAGTGACGAGAGTGTGAAAGAGGAGTTTTTTTTTATCCCAAATCCAAAGGTCCACTGATTCACAATTATTTTCAACCCCATAATAAGCTTTCCATCCTCAATTTATCATTTTTTTCAATGCTATAGTTCCAATTGATCTTGTGGTGGATACAATTCCAAGATATTTGTATAAAGGAACTTCCTCCAAGCTATTGTTGTCATAAACAAAAGTATCGTAGGTGATCCTTTGGATTTAAATATCATAACCTTTGTTTTTTCAATGTTCACAGTCATGTGCATGCTAGAGTAGAAGTCCTTGAGAACTATTAGTTGTTTGCCTAGGTCATAGGGGATCTTCGCCTTAAGTACAATATCATCAACATAAAGGAGGAGGATGATGACTTTACTAGTGAAATTTGGGCCAACACATCCTGCATCCTCCAAACAATATCTAACTTATCAATATAGATGCTGAAAAGGATAGGGGATAGGGGACAACCTTGCTTGACTCATATATTATAGTTAATTTCTTCTAACTAGCCCTCGGTGTTCCTAAACTTGGCAATAACTTTCTCATATAGCCATATTGTAGTAGCTCTTAACTCAAAAGGGACTTTAAGCTCTTCTAACCTATTCCATAGGTTAGTCATGGCCATGGTGTCAAAAAAATTTCTAAAATCAACGAAACAACAAAGGAGATCCGTTTTACATTATGACACTCCTCTACAATGATTGTAAATGTAACAAGGTGGTCCACAGTGTAATGGTAGCCTCTAAACCCAGACTGGCCTCTAGCTCTTTTATCATGGATTTCTAGCCATGTACCAATATTATTTTCCAAAATACTTTTGTATAGCTTAGCTAAAAGGGGGCTAATCATAATCGTCCTATAATTAGATGGATTGATTTTATCCCCACTTTTAAAAATAGGTACAATGAGGCTTATTCCAAGGTTTTGGGAAGCCTTGCTAGATAGCTAAATTGAAGAGCTTGTGTATGTGAGGGATGAGGATAGGTCCTCCAATTTTTAATATTTCAGCTTGGTAACCTTCGATTTCCTTAGTTTTTCGTTTTGAGAGCCTCTTAACCCAAAAATTAATGTCTTCTATAGAAAACACTTCATCCTTTGTAGAGCTATTTGGCATGGTGTACATGACATTAGGGTATTCGTACAAATTTTTAAAGTAGAAATTCCAATCCTTCAAGGGAATCCTACTATTTTCTTTAGTTTTATGAGTTAGAATTTTCCTCCAAAATTTCCTAGGATCTTTCTTAAATAGGTGCAAAATCTTCTCTTACTTTCTATTTATATAGTCTTTTTTATGTTTAAGTAAGGTTTTGTATCTATTTATCTTATCATATTTTAAAGATTCATTGGAAGCATCCCTAATGGATTTTCTAGCAATTCTACATTCATTACCGTACCAAGGATTAGTTTTATTGTTTTTCTTTTTACATAGCACCTCAATAGAGAATTTGTTAATGGAAGTAGAGAGGGTTGTTGTAAAATTCTGATAGTCAACTTCAATATTGTTCTGATATGATATGAATTTTAAAACAATGCTTAAGTATTTTAGGAAAAGATCGACTTTCCATTTGTCAAAAAGTAAGTTTCTTTGGTTGTTAGAGTGCTCTTAAACAGAGCTTTTGTGCATGGCAAAGTTAAGAGTTAGGGTTAGAGCTCTATGATCAGACTCGGGTTCATGGTCATCTAAAATATCAAAGTTTACTATTTGATTGTATATGGGGATGTCTGATATTACATAATCAATGACATTGCTACCCATCCCATGGATACAAGTCATCCTGTTAGAATTTTGTCACTTCCTTATACCATTTCAAATTATTAAATCTTGAGAACTACAAATCTTGATTAACTCAATACCAAACAAATTCTCAATCAAGTCTTAGGAGTTTCTTTTGTAATTGTTAGATAAAACAAGGTCCTCGTCTAGCCAAAGAGGATTAGGGTTAGAGTCATTACTTAAAATAATAGCTTGATTGGTTGCATTTCTAACATTACAATCTCCTAACATGGGGATACTACCTTCATTTTTCATATTGTAGATATCTTGTTGTAATATTTTGTAGGGACAATTCTTATCTATATTGTTTTTGTATAAAAAAAATTGAGTGAATAGGTGTGAAATAACATATTGTTATATAAATCTTCTTAGTGTTAATATCAAATATCTCCATCCATATGTATTGATTGAGAGAATGTTTCTTATGAAGCTGGATGTGAGGAGAGATGTTCATTTTTATGTAACAAATTATGCATCCATTAATCCCTCTACAGGAGGACTTCTTGTTCCATGTTGACCACAAAACAAATCCTTCGATATTAGGGACCTTAAATTCTTCATGATCCCAAGTTTCAACCAATAAAATAATGTCAATGTCACTCAATATCCAACTTAGTATAGGCCCTTTACTCCATGGAAAACCGCGACAGATCCAAAAGAGGATCCAGAGTGTCCAAAATTTCTCTTTATCGTTATATTTTTTGTCTCTATCCCTAATAATAGCCTTTCGATTCCAAATGATTGTCCATTTCCCTTCCTTCTTGGCTTCTTTCACCTTTATAACTTCCTTCATTAATTCATCTTGGTCCTCTAGAATGAGCTCTTCATTAGTAAATATTCATGACCCTTTTAAGCTTGGATTTGTGTTGAGTATGCCATATTTATGGTCAATAGAGCTTACCTTAACCCGAATCAATCTATCTTTGTGTTCAATTATTTTCCCCAACCTCTTTTCTTCTATGAGGCAAGTTGTCTCAATTTGTGATTTAGTTTTTAGTTCTTCCTTGACTATTGTGAGGGTGTCCTCATATGTTTGTTCTTTTACACCAAAAATTATGAGGTTCAAGGCTCTTTTGTTACGTTCATGGTCTAATTCTATGATCTTGTTCATTTCTTCTTTGATGGGTTTGATATCCAACTAAGTTTCCAAATGATGTATAGCCAAATTACTAATTTTCTTTTCTTCTAGCTTTGTAATATTATCCCTAAGATTACGATTTTTTGTGGCCTCTATCTCCTGGGTTGATTGTTTTTTTCTTGGCTTGGTTTTCCTATTTCTTGTAATCTAGCCTCCATTTTTTGCAACTCACTCTCCAACCCTAAAATTATGTTTTATATCTTTGTCTCAATATTGTCTTCAAAGGATTTAAATTGATTATCAAACATCATTTCCAACTCCGTTTAAAGTTTGTCTTATCTCTCTTCTCTATGTTTTTCTAATGATTCTATATATTCATATAGAATTTATAGGGTTATTTTGTTAGGTCTCCCCTTGATATTTTTGGTATATGGGGTGATTTACTTATTGTATTATAAATCAAAGGAAATAAATAAATAAATAAGAACTGCAGAAGGAACTTGTGTCCCTGGTTCACATAGGGTTTGAATAGCTTCAATATAAAAGTTATCCAAGGTTCCTTTGCTCACTCTCTCTGCATATAAGAATTTTTTTGGATAAATGTGCCTAGGTACATCCATAATCTCAAATGTTTTATGCGCGCCCAGGTGCTCTGCAGGCTAAAGAAGATGAATCAATTTGTGTCACTAGGTTTACGTATTTAAATTGGGTGCATGAGAGGATAATCACTTGTTGTAGACTTGATTCAATTCTGATAGAGACAACCCAAAGAGATTATAACTCACAAAGATTGTCACCCTTAGAGATTACAACTTGTCGTAGAGAATATCACCCATAGAATTTATCTTGTTGTAGAGATTAGTGCATATATAATTTGGCAAACCGTAGAGTGTTGTAATATATATAATGAACATATTATATTGATCCAACATATATTAGAAATATATTATAATCTCTTCAATAATAAGTAATAATAAAATACAAAGATTTGGGTGTTGAGGGGAAAAAAATGAAGCAATGGTGTCGCTCTTCCCCTAGTGCGCGGTGGCTAGGGTTTAACCCTGGTTGCTCATGGCCTCTGTGTGACTGGTGATTTCATCCCATTTCATTCTTCTTCATCGTCCATGAACGTGGTTGAATCCGTCTCTGTGGGTGCCCCGGGCAGTGGGGCCTTTCCTTCCTTCTCTGTTTTCAGGCCAATTTATGTTTCGTAGTCTGGGGCCTCTTTTCGTGATGTTGTTCAATGAGACTCTGGTCCTTCTTCTTCATCTCTTCTGCTTCAGGAATCCCCTCCCCTTGTCATTCCCATGGGACAATATGTTGAGGAGGAGGAAGAATACTACAGATACGTGAGTTTGGTCTATCATTTTAATGGTTTTTAGCCAAAGTTAGTTGATCTCAACAGTTGAATATCGGCTACCTGGATCCCTATTATACACCAGCAATATTTCATTCATCCTTATGCTAAAGGATTCTTCATTATTGAGTTCAACATTGAGGAAGATCGAGATATGATTCTCAACTCAAGTCTGTAGTTTTTGGGTAACTCGAGTTTATGCATGAAACCTTGGAATCCTTCTTTCAATCCAACTACTGACATTCTCTCCTCAGCTCCTATTTGGGTGAGGCTTCCCAAACTTCCCTTGCATTTTTGTGGTTTACCCTCTCTTGAAGCCATTGGTTTAGCGTTGGGAAATTTCCACTTTGCATGTCATGAAACTACAAGGCACATCACTTCCATTTTCTCCCATATCTGCATGGAAATGGACTTCAGTAAAGGATTCCTCGTTGAAGTTATTATTACTGGTAAAAATTACTCTTCGTCTGAGAAACTAGACTATGAGAGAGTTTCCTTGCGTTGCAGATCTTTTTTTAAAACGAGACATCTTGCAACTCATTGTCCCAAAGGGCCCAAGAACAATATAAAGCCTCATAAATACACTTGGTGGGTGGGGTCAAATGATGTCCATCAAGTAATCTTGAATCCCCCTCAAGTCAGCGAAATGTCGTCTCAACCATATCCTCCTCTTTAGCCAACTCTGTTTTCTTTAGACACGAGCCCAGAATCCAATCAAAAGTCGAAGAAAGAGGCATATTCCCCTCATGTTTCATATGAGGGACTTTGAATCCATTCTTCTCCTCAACCATCATCTAGCTGGGCAGATCAGGCTGACGACGTTGGGGTATCGGATGAAGAAAAAATAGAATCTCAAGATCAAGACAATCCAAGAAATATAGGCATCACAAGTACCTCAAAATCTACAAATGAAGCTTGGACGGTAGTCAAAAAGAAGAAGACATCAAATGCCACATCACAACCAATGGTAACATGAAGTCAGGCCTGTAAATTAGCCAAATTGGCAAGCTCCTCCCCAACAGGTTAATTTAGATGCAGCGTGTCTTCACTTTTATCCTCGGACTCTCTTTCTGAGTGTATTCAGTAAGGTTTTTCTATGTGAAGTTTTTCATTTGAGTATTTAAAACAGTCATTAGTAGCTTGTAGTAGTGGTTTAATTGAGGACCTAGATTGGCCTAAATTTTGAAGGAAACTCCTTAGCGGTTTCAACGGTGCCCTTTTTGATAACACAAATTTCCCTTTTTTATAATACGAGAGGCACTCTATGTAAGACCCATGTTTTCCCTGGTATGAAAATAGAATTATTATTATGACCAAAACTGTGGATAGACCTGTTACGGTGATTTTTGAAAAGACAATGAACCTTGCTAAATTATATGATGTATATATTTCAGTTATTAATATAAATGGAAAACGTTGAACAAATGTTGAAGGGGATTTCCTATACATATTATGATGCCATGAAAGGGAATCGTGAGGAAAGACATTGTTGGTTGAGATGACCCCTTTTGGGAAGTAATCTGCTGAATTAAAAATGACCCAAACCCAAAACTGTCCTATGTTCCAGAAAATTTATTTACCAGTCAAGCTGGTAGTTGAATAGTCTTCCTCAAAAATCAATGAGGAATGGGTAGGGTACCCATATGGAAGTTTTTGAACTGAACCACGAAATATTTGGGTAGATTATCCATATGGATTTTGGTGGCCTCCCACCTATTCCAGCTGGCTCATTTTTGCAGTTTTCCAGTTTGGCAGTTTTTTCCTAGTTTTCGGGTCCCTGACTCTGGGGCCGTTTTGAGGCCCTAAACAACGTTTTTATGGCTCTCCAGAGTTAAACTATAGACAGAGTCAAATTTTGATGGAAACATGTGTATTCCTCAGATATACCTTTCCAACGGGCTATCGTGCACCTAAAACAAAGATCGTATGAAAACGTTACAACCCCAAAAAGTTGATGTACTAGCTTACCCCAACATGGCCCACATGACTTTTGGCGCTTCATCTCCTAGGGTTAGGTTTTTGGATGTATAGGGTTTTGGAATTCCTATGTATTGTGAAAAAGGCTTGGAGAGCCTCATTGTAACCATGTTCTTGCGAATGAGCACAGCCATCACATCTCTTCTCAGAGATAAGCTGCCACCATTCTAGCGAGCTTGTTTTCCGCTGCATTTTACAGTTTCAACTAATTTTCTTATTGAATAGAAACCAATTTTATTGTATCTCTGTTATTGTATCTATGTTATTCTTGTGTCTCTGTGTTAAGAATAATAATAATATGTATTCATTTTTGTTCTTCTCATAAAATCCAGATCAGTGGTATCAGAGCGGTCTGCTCCTTGTCGTTCTTAATGCATGTCCCCGATGAGATCAGGTTACAAAGAATTGGGTCTCGAGCTTGTTTCTCTTGAGAAAAAAATATCTCACATGCCCAAGCGACCTCTCATGGTGGGATAAAATAAAGATGATGGGACAAGAGATCCTTTCAAAATGTTGCTCGAGGAATCCCTCACGCAACAGAGGAACAAAATGATGGATAGTTTTGCACAAATACTTCGGCGACTACCAACAGGTGACGTATCTTCCTCGAACGGAGGCGCCGCCCCTTCAAGGAACAAATCAACTTTGATATTCCCATATTTGAAGGCCAGATAGACGTAGATGTTGTAGACAAATGGTTAAATATGCTAGAAGGTTATTTTTCTGTCCATAACTTTTCGAACATAGAAAAGATTACGTTTTCACTCCTCAAAGCCATCCCCCATGTCAAATATTGGTGGGAGACTTTCTGTGAGAAAAATGAAACAGAGGAACTCTCATTATTTACAGTCGTAGTCACCTGGGAGTCCTTCATGGATGTTATCAAGGAACAATACTACCCTGTCGAAAGTTATGATGACCTTTATGCAAAATGGACCACACTGCGGCAGGAAAGAGACCAAGCAGCGCTAGAGTTCACAAATATATTCCATACCTTGCACACCAAGATGGGTATTAAAGATTCTGAGCGACATCTAGTGGTCAAGTATCGTGGTGTTCTGCATAGATACATCCAGGTCGAAATGGAGTTTTTGGACATCTCATCCTTAAGCCCAGCCAATCAATATACCGTCAAAATCGAGCAAAAGCTTAAACAAAAGACGCGGAAATTTGGGCTTGGGAACCCCTCACATCAGAAGCAAGTAAAGGGAATCCCCAACCCATAGAACAAAGGATAGAGTAAAGAGGGACAACCTCGGGACAACTAATCTAGGCCGCAAACAAAGAAGTACATCGAAAAGACAAAGAAAGATACTGGGAAGTGGTGTGACTTCCATAAGAGCCCCTGACATAACACTCTTGATTGCAGTTCCAAACAATCATTGGTGGTTGAGGTGAAAGCCTCTGAATCATATGTGGGTTTTGACTCTGATTCTAAACCAAAAAGGGGGAGACGGATCATTGATGTGGAACCCAGTGCCATTGTTGCTACCACCAAAGTCTAGCCCGGTGAACCAGACGAGCTAGAAGAAGGCGAGCGCCTATTTCATTCATAGATGTGGGTAAAAGGCACCCCGCTGCACTTTATCGTTGATAGAAGTATCCAAAATAACATCATCTCATAGGAGGTCATCAAGCGCCTAGCCCTGCCGACAACATTGCACCCGCAACCCTACACCATTGGATGGCTCTGTCGAGGAAGCGATCTCTGTGTCAGCCAACACTGTTGTCTATCGTACGGAATCAAGCCCTTCAAAGATGAGGTATTGTGTGATGTTTCTCCTCTCAAAGTTTGTAATGTTCTTTTGGGCCAACCTTATTTATGGAAATTTCATGTTGTATATGAGTCTAGGCCTCGCAGTGTTATTATTACTTTGAACATGAAATTATACATGATACTCAAGGCAGTCCCACCTAGTGTTATTTCCTTGATCTCTGCCAAGCAATGCAGGAAGGTCATCTCTCAGACCAGGAAGTTTGTCTTCTTCGTGATTCGCTCTCAAAGTGAGAAAAATATTGTGGCCACATCCAGGGCCTCCGTGGCTGACCTCTCCACACAGCAGAAGCAAGTGGACAAGGTTGTCGCAGAATACAAAGATATATTCTCCTCACCTACCGGGGTACCACTGCACTGTTAGTTTAAACATCCCATCGATCTAACCCCCGACACACCACTGCCCAATGGGCCAGTATACCACTTCTCTCTGTTAGAGAATGAGGAGATCAAGCGACAGATCAAATAACTTCTCCACAAGGGGCACATCCATACCATCTCATTGCCTTGTGGGAACCCAATCGTGCCAATGCAGAAGAAAGACGTGACCTTTCGACTCTGCATTAATTACCGAGGCCTAAATAAAATCATAGTCAGAAACTAGTACCCAATTCCCAGAATCGACAATCTACTTGATCATCTCAAGGGGGCCAAATACTTCAGTAAGATTGATCTGAAGTCTAGCTACCACCAGGTCCCCATAGAACAGACAGATGTATGGAAGACCACCTTGAAGTCAAAAGAAGGTCTTTTTGAATGGTTGGTCATGCCCTTTGGTTTGAAAAATGCTCCAACAACCTTCATGAGGATGATGGACGATATCCTGCGACCTTTCACCAATATTTTTGTAGTGGTGTATCTGGATGGCATCCTCATCTACAACAAGACTTGGGCGGAACACTTACAACATATTCAGCAGGTTATGCACACCCTGTGGCAACACAAGCTATATGCCAACTTGAAAAATTTCTCCTTCGGCATGGACAGGGTCCAATACCTAGGCTACATCGTGGATCAGCATGGTGTGCATGTGGATCTAGCCAAGATCCATTTCATCAGTGACTGGCTAGCCCCAACCACACTCACTAAGCTTCGGAACTTCTTCAGCCTTGCCAATTTCTATTGCAGTTTCGTGTTGGGATTCTCCCATATTGCATGGGCCCTCAGCCAAGTAACCAGGGGTGGTGGTAAGGAAAATTTTGTGTGGGGCCTATCCCAATAGAAAATGTTAGATGATTTAAGGTAGCGCTTGTGCTCATCCCCGGTACTTTCATTACCAGACCTGCAACAACCCTTTGAGATCGAGATAGATGCTTCGAACTACGTTGTGGGCGCAATTCTCACTCAGCATGGCCACCCAATGGCCTATCATAGTGAGACACTATCATATGTTGTCTATAAGTACCCTACTTATGACAAATAAATGTACTCCATTATGCAAGCCTGTCGCTAGTGGAGACATTACATTCTTGGGAAGGAGACAGTTGTTGGTTGTGGAGCCTGATTATCTTCCAGTTTCATAGGTCTTTGGTTGTGGAGGCATGATAGCAATTATTGTATTCTGAGATAGGAGACTATGAAAAAAAGAAGAGGAAGTTACAACGGGTTTGTTGTAGGTCGTATCCCTTCGATTGTTGGATAATAATAAAGGAAGGACATGGCAATTTCTTTGGTGGATGTATCCCACACTGGGTGAACCACGTATGTTTGTGTCTCTATTGTATTGTGTATCTTCTATATTTTGTTTCTGCATTTGTTTTATTTTATTGCTCCGCGATCCTATTTTTTCTAACAACAGTCATCCACATGGATCATAAACCATTACAGTTCATGCACACACAAGGCAAATTGCAGAATGGTCGCCATCAAAAGTGGTCAGCATACTTGCAGCAGTTCCACCTCAACATCAAGTATAAAACAAGTTGTACCAACTGATTCATTGATTTCCTCAGCTGACCTCTAGTCGCGGCCCTCACCATAGTGCTAGACTCTTGCAGCCATGAGACCTCTAGATGGCCCAACCTCTATGAGACAGACCTTGACTTCGCCACCACATACCAAATGTTGGGCACAAACTCAGTTGTTGTTAATTTCCATCTTTAGGACAGGCTATTGTGTCGATTGGGACATCTCTGCGTTCCATCAAGAAAGCGAGTGAAGCTGATTTAGGAAACCCACTAAATTCAGGTGGAAAGACACTTCGGTGTCGAAAAGACAATGGAAGTGTTGCAGAAACTTTTATACTGGTCGAAACTTCAACAAGATGTCAGCAAGTATATCAGATCCTACACTGGATGCGTTATTGTCAAATTGACCAATAAGAAACAGGGCCTGTACACCCCCCTTCCTACTCCTGAAAGGCCATGGGAATCCATCTCAATGGACTACATTTCGGGCCTTCTGTCCACCAAGAGGGGAAATGACTGTGTCTTTGTGGTTTTTTATCACTTTTCCAAGATGGCGATCTTGGCCGCCTGCAAGAAGAGCATCACAATAAAGGCCACTGTCAAACTCTTCTTTGAACGATTCTGGGTAAATTTTGGAATCCCACAAACCATTGTCTCAGATCGGGACAATCAGTTCCTCAACACATTCTGGTCGAACCTCTGGTCATTGTTGGACACCAAGCTCACCAAGTCCACTACCTTCCACCCCCAGGCAGATGGCCAAACTGGGTTCGTCAATCGAATGATATTGCATATCCTGCACATGTACAATTCCAAGAACCCCCTCACATGGGATGAGAGTCTTCCCTATGTTCAGCATAGCTACAATAGAGCCCTACATAGCTCAACCGGCCACATCCCCTTTCAGGTCGGGTTGGGATTACAACCATTGGGTCCCATGGATGTTGCACTACCTCTTGCGGCCACCCCGGTCGATTCATCACCTACTCCAACTGAAGTTGACAAAGCCTCATGGTTCATTGAGCGGATCAAGCACATCTGCCAACAAGTTCAGGATATTTTACAAAAATCCAATGCCAAGTACAAGCAGCATCATGATCAACATCGGGTGCCACATAAGTTTCACGTGGGAGACAAAGTGTGGTTACACTTGCATAAAGAACACCTTACAGGGCCCCATCGGAAGCTTCGCCCACTCCATTACAGATCTTAAACCATCACCAAGGTTGTGGGTGACAATTCTTTTGAGCTCAATGTTCCTCCTTTCCTTGGCATGCAACCAGTATTCAACGTGGATCTCCTTCAGCCATACTTCCCACCATTGTTGGACACCTCAGAGATATCAGAACAATTGACACCAACAGAGCTCAACCCTAACTGCATGCAACATGAATCCAATGATCATATTGTGGACACATAGGTCAAGGTCACTCACCAACAAAGGATCCATAGTTATCAAGTTGTCAAAGCAGGGAAGCTCCTGCACCAAGGCAAGTGGCTCACTCGGGGCCAAATTCAGTAGAAATTTCCTCATATAATGGGGGCACTCAATGCAATGGAGACCATTACTTCCTAATGGGGGAGGATTTATCCATATGGATTTCGGTGTCCTCCCACCTATTCCAACTAGCTCATTTTGGAAGTTTTCTAGTTTGGCAGTTTTTTCCTAGTTTTCGGGTCCCTCACTTTCGGGGTTGTTTTGAGGCCCTAAACAACATTTTTAGGGCTCTCCATGGTCAATCTATAGACTGAGTCAAAGTATGAGAACATGTGTAGTACTCGGATAGACCTTTCCAATGCACTATCGTGCGCCTAAAACAGAGATCGTATGCAAAATTTACGACCCTCGGGCCCACATGACTTTTGGCACTTCATCTCCTAGGGTTAGGTTTTTGGATGTCTGGGGTTTTGGCATTCCTGTTTATTGTAAAAAAGGCTTGGAGAGACTCATTGTAACCATCTTCTTGCGAATGAGCGTATTCATCACATCTCCTCTCATAGATAAGCCGCCACCATTCTAGAAAG
This sequence comes from Picea engelmannii, assembly GCA_009831015.1. NCBI lineage: Eukaryota > Viridiplantae > Streptophyta > Pinopsida > Pinales > Pinaceae > Picea > Picea engelmannii. The sequence goes on from WSFP011384126.1 coordinate 14,681, forward strand.
CTTGTTTTCTGCTGCATTTTACAATTTCATCACATTTTCTTATTGAATAGAAACCAGTTTTACTGTATCTCTATTATTGTATCTTTATTATTCTTGTGTCTCTTTGTTAAGAATAATAATAATATGTATTCATTTTTTTTCTGATCATAAAATCTGGATCAGTAGAATAAAAGGGAAAGGAGGAAAATCGGGGAAGAGGACAGGGGGGGCACATAGTTATTTCTAGAGAAAAAAAAAATGAGCGAAGAGGAATAGGGGAAATTCCTCTAGTTATGAGAAATGAGAGAGAAAAGTGTAGGAGAGAAGCCTTAATCCCTTGTTACTTGATGTGTAAAACAAAATTTCCCTCATGGCATCATACTCTGGATAGCGGGTGACTAGCTGTAGAGATATCCTGCGCGGTTGTGCCTATGGTTGGGTGGAAAGTGGCATACCCTTCAACAATTGCTAGTGTTGTCTAGTTTTCATATAAGTATTGTGGTGCTTCATTTATGTAAATGATTGAGTTCAATAACAATGAAAAAATTTGTTCTCAATTGTGTGAATTTGGTCTTCTATTAAATGATAGTTGAGAAGTTCATAGGTTCAGGAGATTGGTATAGTTGGGAATTAAATCGTTGTTGTCTTTGCTTACTACCTGTCCTTATCTTTAGAAAAGGTTGTTGTAAGTAATTGTTTGTGACATTCAAGAGAAACATAGTGTCGGTTGGGTATTTGTAGCCTATATGTATGAATAAATAAATATACAATCTTATGTGTAGTAGTGTAGACTGAATGGTTAAAGTCTTCATAGAATATCTGAAGATGAGAAGATGTGATTCTCTTTGTATCATGAATGTTAATTTCTACATTGCCAAAGTCTTAGATTGGGTTTGGGAGACCTATGCGCGGTCAAATAATCTTAATCCTCCACTAAAACCCCCTATCTTGAAATGGAGAGTTGCAGGAGATGAGAATCTCCACTTAAGTGATGAAAGGGAAAGCCTTAGTAGTTTTTCGGAGCAAAGCGAGAGCTCCCAAAGGCTGGGTAAGCTTGAGAAAATACTTAGAAGAATTCATGAAATATCCAAGTCCAAGTTCGGACTGATAACCCATAGAAAACCTATGTTTTGAGACAAGATGAATCATAGCAGTTGATAAGGCATCAAAAATAGATCCTAGTCCTCCATCAGAGAATGATGGTCAAAGTAGCATTGGATGCCCGTATTGGGGGAACTCTGATGGGGGAGACTTTGAGAGGTGATATGGACCGTTGATCGGTGAGAGAACGAAGAGTAGATCTCACTTGCAGGTCATTGTGGGTCCCGTGATGAGCCAAGGTCAGAAAGAGCGTGGCATGGTCGTTAACCTTCGCACAAGAAGGGACTTCAAAGACATTGGAGTCGTTGATATCTAATTCTAAGGATCGTCTGATCAGTCAGAGTGTACATAGTCGGAGTATGTCCATCGGAGTGGAACATGACTCTGGGGAGGAACTACTCTGACAGGAGGAACTCCAAGAATGGACGAGGTTCGTTGATCGCGGGAAGGGCGTGATGAAATGATAGTCATAGAGTTGTCGTGGGCCCCACCTAATTACTTGCAAGAGAATAGAGGGTAGGTATTAACCGTCGAACAAGTTGACGAACTAGCGTTATCAAGGTTGTTGGTTCCAGAGATCGAGGGTCATTGGATATACGGAGACAACCATCGGAGCAGGCCCCGTCGAATTGTTTGTCAAGCGGAGTATTCAAGTATTCCAACGAAGACCACTCTGAAAACACTGCATATCATAGACGAATAGCGAGAGTCGATGCAAGTTGTATGTTTGGTGGGTCTGATAAGCCAAGGACCAATGGGCCGAGTGGGAAGGTGTCAACACCCGAGTGGTGAGACCATATGCCCATCGATGACATGTATAGCCATGCCAACCCATGCATCACGACGGGGGGTGGTATACCTGTCAAGTGGTGGTTGTGCCACGTGTCAAGGTGAAATGGAGTGTTGAGACAGAGTTTCGTGCTGAATTATGAGTGCCACGTGTCATGCCAGATGAGAGGTAGCAGTAGGGCTATGTGTCATGATAGGTGGTTGGTTGTGGAAGTGCTACATGTCTAAATTTTCAGCTAGTATATTGGATTGGGCAGCTAAAGTTGATGGTGCGAGTGAATTTGGAGGGTTTGTGCCTTGATATCCACGTGTCACGTCGTGGTTAAGCTAGGCGGCGGGTCATAATAGGACTTCATGCTAAACATGGTGGTGAGGCATGAGAAGGCCACATGTAGTGGGTTCCAACTCATCTCAGAACGGCGTGTTGGGGCTATACAAAAATATAGATGAGTTGATCGTCCGGTGGTCGAACGCCTAGTGGGCCAATCGTCCGGTGGTCTGGTATATAGGATGATTGAGGATCAAAGGTCTTGAATAATGTTTAAGCACGGAGTGGTCTAGGGGCCAATAAGTTGGTGGGTTCGGTCGCAGGTGCCATGCAAACATCCACGCCAGCAACCACGACGATATGGGAAGGTGACGTGTTAGGACATGTCAAAGCCACGTAAAATTATACAAGTGACATGGAGCCATGTGGATGCCACATGGTGGGGTGGTGACCTTGACCAATGAAGGCCTGAAAATTTTAAAGAGCCATAACGTTTGATCCAAAGCTCAGTTTTGAGCATGGTGACAGTCGTTGGAAATCTCTTGATGAGAAGAAGACGATGGTACTCTTGAGAAGAGGCATTGAAATGGTTAAGGAGGAGAAAAAAATTCAATACCCCATCCCTTAAAAATGTACTTAGGGGGTTGGGTTTCTTACAAAGTGGTATCAGAGCAGGCAACAGCACTTGGCCCACTTGGGCTCATGAAAGAGTCGAATAAATTTTCTTGGAAAACTATTTTAAGGGAAAGGATACCCTGCCCTACCCCCTACCCTATCCATAAAAACTTACAAAATCTTGTTGAGACATTCTAATGATTTTACATGTTTAAATTTGTATGATGTTGTTATGTGTTTAATGATGAAGTTGATTTCATATTACAAATTTTTTTATGTGTTGTTCATAATTTAATGGATAAGTAACTAACAGAAAATTTCATTATCAACACTTAACCAGCTAGTGGACAACAAGGAAAACTACAGTATAAAGAATGGTGACACATCGTGAGATGGAAGAGGGCTCCCATAACATAGATGAAGAGTCCAATGAAAGGAGAGTGGTGGAAACCCCTTCGAATTTGGCTGAAATTGTAAGAAGCCTCATTGAAAAGTTAAAAATATTTAAAGAATATAATGAGAGGCTTATAAAAGAACAAGAAAAAAAAACTGAGATAAATGAATTCTTGCTTCAAAGCTTTTCAGATATATAGAGGTAGCTGCAGCATGGGCTAGTGGACAGTAATGCGGACAGACATCAATCCAAGAAAATCCAGAGTTCGCATGAGATACAAAAGCATGGCCCTGAAAGTAGCAATGCAAGAAAAAACACCTCCAAGAAGGCCCAACATGGATCCAAGAGGCATGCTAACATCAAGGACTCATCTGGAGAATCCTCTAGTGATGGGGTGAAAGATCCAAGGAACTGTCCATCAAGGAGACTACTTCACATTCTCAAAGGAGAAGAAAGAGGAGGAAGCATTCCAAGATCCATGACCTTGAAGAGTTTAAGAAATCCAAGTGATCCATAATTGGATCCAGGAGCTTGATGGGGCTCAGAAAGGCCTAAAAATAAAATTTCTCAGAATGTCTTCAAAATGGACGTGTGTGTAGGCCTCATCGATACGAACCCAACGCAACTTGAACGGGCTCAAATAGACATCGTATGCTCCACATATTGTGATCTGTTCGTTTTGACAAACAGGCAAAAAATGATGATTGTACAGTCCGTATAGTGCCATGTGGCAGCTGAATGTACAAGTCGTATGCCCATACAGTTGACGTGGTAGGAACAATTGACGCTAACATGGCAGGTTCCGTATAGCTAACGTGGCAAGGCATAGTTGGCGCTGACGTGGCAGGGTCTGTATAGCTGACGTGGCAGGCTGACTGGGCATACGGATGGATGACGTGGTAGGTACAGGTGGACCAATCCGAGAGTGACACATGTCCCCACTGCAAGGGTGACATGTGGCATGCCCATACGGTGACACATGGTAGACGATGACTGGGAAAGTATGCAGACACGTGGCAAACACGTGGACGAATGAAGTATTGACAAGAGGCAGAGCTCTCAGCATATGGTACGGTGCCACGTGGCCCAGACATGGGTTTCCACATGGCACCCAGGCATTGGCTCGTTTGGATGGAAAATTTGTGGCAGTTCACCGAATTCGAACCATAGACCTCCCTGGGTGCCAAGCTCTCGCATAGGACAGGCTACCAGCTCGCCTACGGGGTGTGACTTAATCGTATATGGCATAAATTATAATTAAGTTTGAGTTTAAGGACCGTTGGGTGGAGTTAGGGCTGGGGCCTAGCCCCAACCCTCGACGTAAACCATTCCAACATGACCACAGTTGATGTTTCGCGCACGGTGTGTGGCAACTAGCCCATGGATCCCTGCACCCATAACCCATATGACTCGGGATTATAACCTATGGCGCGAAGGGTTCGGGGTTAGCCTCGGTTGGTCAAGCTAGCCTACCGACCAAGGGATAATGGAACAAGGATTAACCATCGGGAATTTAAACTGATAATGTGTGGGTTGTGGCCACATGGCCCAACAACATAGGACCATGTGCCAAAGCAGTTAAGGGGTCAGTGCGCCCAGATTAGTGTCTGACCACATGGAAAGTACCCATATGACCAGGGGCCAACGCATAAGGGACTGTGCCAAATAATTTTGCAAATTGTGGGTTTAAACTTTATTCTATGGATTTTGTGTTGATTGTTTATGGATTATAGGTCTATTTTTGGAGATTTTTGGGGGATATTGGGCACATTTTGAGGTCAAATCTTGGGGGGAAGTTGGGAGATGGTTAACAACTTCATATCTATATAAAACAGGCCTTCTTGAGGCCATAAAAGGACATTCAGAGCAAGTTTATGTTGAAGATTTTCCAAGCCAAAGCCATTTTTATGCAGGGAAATTGTTGAGGAGTGCACCTTTGCAGGCCATTTCTGGGAGCTCCGGTCATCCGATTTTAGTGTAGTTTCTTTTGTTGGGTTCTAGAGATCTGGTAGAAAAAGACTAGATCAGTTTTGTAACCTTTTGGCACTGATGTGATTCCATTTTAAATCTTTGAACAGAAATAAGAAAGCCTCACCCACTGAGACAAAGGCCCAGAGACGTAGGAGAGATTGTTGAACTTCGTTATCACATTGGTATTATGGTTTGTTGTTGTTTTATGTTTTATTTCATATCTGTACATGTGCATATGGATGTGATGTTTCTTCTATAATTATTCCTCTTTCATTTTAGCTTCCTAATTGGTTAATTAACACATGCATAACAACTCAACCATTGTCATTTAAAAGATATTTTTGGATCAAGTGGTATCAGAGCTAGTTGACATTTGGATTTGAGTTTTGCATGTTAACCAGGGAAAAGCTACACTGTGGTGAAGGCGAGCTTGTTGAAGAGAATCCATTGATTGGATTGAGAAAGAGAACTTCTCAAAGCGAGAAGGTGGCATCAGAATAGGAACTTTCTCAGGATGAGAAAGAGTTTCGAAAAACTTTCTTCGCCATGTCGGAGATGATGAAGGTTTTGTATGATGATTACTTGGAACAAAAGAGACCAGTTCTTGGTGAATATTCAAAGGGAAAAAGTGAATAAGGAGAGGATCCTCCTCAAATTCCTCCTTCACCTCCATCTTCACCTCCTTATTCTCTTTCTTGTTCAAGTTCAAGTTCTAAATCCAATGCAAAGAAACATGTTCATAAACATAAGAATGAAATACCTTTATTAAAACTTGATGTTAAATTTGAATTACCCATATATGATGGTGACGTTAATGCAGAGAGACTTGACAATTGGGTCAGACAGATGGAGGTTTATTACAGTGTGCAACAAATCAAGGATGAGGCCACTCAAATCAAATTGGCATCATTGAGACTTGTAGGCACAACACTCATCTGGTAGCAAAGCAAGTTGCAAAATGGCACGCAACAAGTGGGTAATGTATTTCCATCATGGAAAAGTTTCATTTATGCACTTAGAAAGAAATTATGTCCTTTGGGTTATAAAGAGAAAGTGTTAATTGAATGGAAAGCTTTAAAACTAAGAAAAGGACAAACAGTGCAAGAATACACAGATGGATTTCGAAAAATGGCATTAATGTTAGATATTCCCTTACATACCCAAGAAACTCTTATGAAGTATATAGGAGGTTTACCTGCACATATTCGAAATATTGGATTCATGTTTGGACCAACTAATCTTGATGAGGTTTTTGTTCAAGCGACATACATTGAAGCAGGGAAAACAGGTGTTGGTGTATCAGAGGAATCGTCTTCAAGGAAAGAGGACAAAAGGAAGTGGCATGGAAAGAAGTCAAATTATGTGGAAAGAAAGGAAGAGAAGCCCTCTTGCAAGCATTGCAAGAAAGAGGGGCATGATGAGGACCGTTGTTGGCAATTGCATCCCGAGAAGAGGCCAAAGTGGTTCAAAGAGAAGAAAGGGAGGCAAACAGTTGCAGCAACAACACGACCAATAGACTTGGGATCGGATTTAGGTGACGAATTTAAGGTCTCATTGATTGGTATGACAGGTAAAATTGGTGAAGGATTTGATTGTAGAAGTTACTTGTTTCACATAAGGGTCATCATGAGGCACACTAAGGTTGACACATTGATAGATAGTGGATCTCAATCTAACTTAATTTCAGAGGAATTCGTTAAGCAATTGGGATTAAAAACACATATGCATCATAAGCCCTACACACTTAAATGGATAAGAAACAATCATCAAATGCACATAACCAAACAGTGCACATTAAAATTTGCAATTTCATCTAAGTTTGTAGACGAGGTAACATGTAATGTGGTGCCACTAAGTGAATGTGGAATGGTCTTAGGCAGTCCATACTTGTATTATCGTAAAGAAATATTCTACAGGGAAAAGAATCAATATCACTTAATCAAAGCAGGTCAAGAATATGTGGTTCATGCTTATCATGTAAAGGAAAATAAAACTCTTCAAACTATCGAACAATTAAGAAAGGAAGTTCAAGCAAGCAACACACCTATAATTGTTTCAAATCAAGTAATCAATCTTAAGCAAGAACATGAGATGATTGTAGAATGGAAAATCAATCATAGTTTGCTTCAAGATAAGATAATGTCGTGCAAATATTACAAACATATCAGCTCATTTGCAGTCATATTTTTTATGTTGTCATTAGTAATGTTATCTAAATGGATGATAGTAGATTCAGTAAGATGTGACAGGGTTCAAATGTCTAACAATATGTTGTCAGTTATCATGATTGTGTTACAGTTGATCTTGAAGAGACAGGTGCACATGATAGAGTTCAAAGACAGAGAGCAAGTCGGGTGGCCTATCTCGAACTTTATGACTAGTCAGTAACATTTTTGGGACCAAAAGGTCCTAAGTGGGGAGGTGTGATCCAGAATTAGATCCAGGAGCTTGATGGGGCTCATAAAGGCCTAAAAATAAGTTCTCATAATGGCTTCAAAATGGACGTGTGCATAGGCCTCGTCGATACAAACCCAACAAAACTTGAACAGGCTCAAACGGACATCGTATGCTCCAGAAACGGTGATATGTTTGTTTTTCCAAACAAGCAAAAAAATGATGACTGTACAGTCCATACAATGCCATGTGGCAGTTGAATGTACAGATCGTATGACCGTAAAGCTGACGTGGAAGGCACAGTTGGCGCTGATGTGGCAGGTTTCGTACAGCTGACGTGGCAAGGCACAGTTGGCACTGACATGGTAGGGTCCATACAACTGATGTGGCAGGCTAACTGGGCGTACAGACAGATGATGTGGCAGGTACAGGTGGACCAATCCGAGAGTGACACATGTCACCACTATAAGGGTGACATGTGGCATGTCCTTATGGTGACACGTGGCAGACGGTTACTGGGCAAGTATGCAAACAGGGCAGACAGGTGGAAGACACATGGATGAATGAAGTATTGACAAGAGATAGAGCTCTTAGCGTATGGTATGGTGCCACGTGGACCAGACATGGTCTGCCACGTGGCACCCAAGAATTGGCTCATTTGGATGGAAAAATTATGGCAGTTCAGTGGATTTGAACCATAGACCTCCCCAGGCGTGAAGCTCTCGCGTAGGCCGAGCTACCAGCCCGCCTACGGGGTGTGACTTAACTATATATGGCATAAATTATATTTAAGTTTGAGTTTAAGAATCATTGGGCGGAGTTAGGGCTAGGGCCTAGCCCCAAACCTCATCGTAAACCATTCCAACATGACCACAGTTGATGTTTCCCACGCGGTATGTGGCAGGTAGCCCACAGATCTCAGCACCCATAACCCATATGACTCGGGATTATAACCTATGGTGTGAAGGGTTCGGGGTTAGCCCCGATCAACTTGGCTAGCCCGTCGACCAAGGGCTAACGGAATAGGGCTTAATCATCGGGACTTTAAACTGATAACATGTGGGGTGTGGTCACATGGCCCAACAACATAGGACCAGGTGCCAAAGCAGTTAAGGGGCCAGCGTGCCCAGATTAGCGCCTAGCCACATGGCAAGTACCCATACGACCAGGGGCCAACGCATGAGGGGATGCGCCCAATAATTTTGAAAAATGTGGGTTTTAACTTTATTATATGGATTTTGTATTGATTTTTTATGGATTATAGGCCTGTTTTTGGAGATTTTTGGCCCTTTTTGGGGGATATTGGGACCTTTTTTAGGCCAGATCTTGGGGGGAAGTTGGGATATGGTTACCAACTTCAGATCTGTATAATTCAAGACTTCTTGAGGCCATAAAAGGACATTCAGAGTAGGTTTATGCTAAATATTTTCCAATCCAAAGCCATTTTTATGTAGGGAAGTTGTTGAGGAGCGCACCTTTGCAGGCCATTTCTGGGAGCTCCGATCATCTGATTTTAGTGTCGTTTCTTTTGTTGGGTTCTAGAGATCCAGTACAACAATACCAGGTCACTTTTGTAACCTTTTGGCACTGTTGTGATGACAATTTAAATCTTTTAACAGAAATAAGAAATCCTCACCCACCAAGACGAAGGCTCGGAGACGTAGGCGAGATTATTGAAATCCATTATCACATTGGTGTTATGGTTTGTTGTTGTTTTATGATTTATTTCAGATTTGTACATGTGCATATGGCTGTGATGTTTATTCTATAATTATTCCTCTTTCATTTTAGCTTCCTAATTGGTTAATTAACACATGCATAATAACTCAATCATTGTGATTTAAAAGATCTTTTCGGATCACCAAGCCACCCACTTTTTATGGGGAGATTAAAAAGGGGGAAGAAGCACAATCTTGGATACTTGGCTTAAAGAAGTACTTCACAATTCATGACTACTCTAAAAACTTGAAGGCTCGAATAACCATTTTCAACCTGAATGGAAAGGCCTCTATCTGGTGGGAGGACCTTAGAAATGTAAAGGGAATCCATGAGAAGGAGTCGTCATGGGTGCAATTTGAGAACTACTTCAAGAAGAAGTACCTGTCTGAAAGGTACTATGAAGAAAATACTAAGGAATTATATTAATTCAAGCTAGGACAACTCACAATAGATGAATATGTCAACAAGTTTCTTAATATGATGAGGTATGTGCCTTATATAAAGGATGAAAAGGTGAAGATGGAATGATTCCTTAGTGGGTTGCCTAAATCCTTCTCAGACAGAATTGAGTTTGATGACCTAAGAATTTAGAATATATCATTTGGAAAGCAAGGTTGCTATGAGCATTTCCAAACAAGGCATAATCTCATAAGGACTGGGAGAAGAAAGATAATTTGGGATTCAAGAAGAAGGGGTTTAAATCCTCAAAGTTTAAGAAGCATAGGAAGAGCTCCAAGATGAACCTTCCCACAAAGAGTGTATATTAGTAGAATTTTCCATCTCAGAGTGTGAATAAACCCCTTGGATCAGTCATAGGAGAGGATGATAATACAAAGAGAGAACCATTGAAATTTTGGGGATGTGGAGAAGAACATTTTCTAAGGGATTGCCCGCATAGATATCTGGACAGTAGGAGAGTCTACAACATCTAGGAGGGTACCACGATTAATGATGTAGTCAGGAGCGTAACACAAATTCATGCAGCCTTGGATAATAGACAAGTAGACCACCAAGCTTCAGTGATGGAAATGGAAGGTATGATTTCCAACCATCTTGTTTCCATTTTAATTGACCCTAGTTCTTATTTGAGTTATGTTTCCCCTCAAACTGTTGATAAATGTAAAATGCAGCAAGTAAAACATGCTAAATCATGGATGGTACAACTAGCCACTGGAACAAAAATAAAAGTGGCATAGGTCATACCAGCATGCCAATTCATTATGAATGGAATGTCCACCCAAGCCTCTCTAAGCATACTCCCCTTAGAATCTTATGACACGTCAATTGGCATGGACTGGTTGACTGCCCATAAAACCAAGTTGGATTGCTATAATAAAACGTTAGATTGTGAAGATGAGGAAGGGAAGAAAAGAACCCTACAAGGAATCCAAAATCATATCTCAGTGAGACAAGTATCAGCGCTTCAAGTGAAGAAGTATTTCAAAAAAGGATGTTATTTGTATGCAATACAAATATTGAACTCTATTGAGGATAGTAAACCAAACCTGGAGGACCATCCTATATTAAGAGAGTATAAATATGTGTTTCTAGAAGAGGTACTAGGACTACCCCCAAGAAGAGATATTGATTTCTCAATATAACTTAAAGTTGGAACGGTGCCAATGTCTAGAGTACCCTATAGGATGAGTACCCTAGAACTAGTTGAGCTCAAGTTACAACTGAAGGAGATGTTGGAAAAAGGTCACATTTGACCTAGTGTGTCTCCTTGGGGAGCACCAACCTTGTTTGTGAAGAAAAAGGATGGCACACTCAGATTACGCATAGACTACAGACATCCCAACAAGATGACAATTAAGAATAAGTACTCCTTACCTAGAATTGATGACTTATTTGACCAACTAAGAGGTGCTACAATTTTCTCCAAGATTGGCTTGAGGTCTAGATACCATCAAGTCTAGATTAAGGATGAATACATTCACAATACAACCTTTAGGATGAGATATGGGCACTATGAATTTGTGGTGGTGCCATTTGGGCTTACCAATGCACCGGCCACCTTCATGTGCTTGATGACTAATGTTTTCAACAAGTTCTTGGAAAAAATTGTGCTAGTTTTCATTGATGATATCCTAATATATTCTAAGAATAGGGAAGAGCATGAAGAGCACCTCAAGTTAGTGCTTCAAGTGCTAAGAGAGCACAAAATCTATGAAAATCTTTGTAAGTGTGATCTCTTCCAAAAACAACTCCATTACTTAGGCCATGTCATCTTTGAGGAAGGAGTAGCATTTGATCCTGAAAAGATCAAGTCCATTATGGATTGGCCTACACCAAAAGATGTAGTTGATAGCAAATCCTTTATGGGCCTAGAAGGATACTATATAAGGTTTATAAAGGGGTTTTCCAAAATCAGTCATCCAATCACCTCCCTTCAGAGAAAGGGGGTTAAATTTATTTGAACAATAGAGTGTGGGGAGATTTTTCGGCAGCTGAAACACCTTTCAACCAATGTACCTGTGCTAAAAATAGCATACCCAAACAAGGATTTCCTTGTGTGTACATATTCCTACAAGGAAGGACTCGAAGGAGTCCTCATGCAAGAAGGGCATGTGATTTGTTAGGAATCCAGAAAATTAAATAAACATGAAACACATTATGTGACCCATGACTTAGAATTGGTTGCCATAGTGCATGCTTTGAAAATGTGGAGGCATTACCTCCTAGATAGAAAAATTGTGTTGATGACAGACCATAGTGGGCTGAGATATTTTTTGACCGGCCCAAACTAAATGCTATACAAGCTAGGTGGATGGCTCTCCTTAGTGAATTTTATTTTGAAATCAAACACATTAAGGGAAAAGAGAATAGGGTGGTTGATGCTCTAAGTAGAAGCATGCAATTGATTCACTTGGAAGCTATAAGCACCTGTGAATCAAACATCAAAGAGAGGGTTAAAAGTGCACAGGAAGTAGATGAGCTTTTCAAAATTGTAAAGGCATATCTAGAGCAGGAGCCTCGGGCTGAAATATGATGGCTACCAGTTGTTGAATGATGGCTTTCTAACTCACAAAGGTTGGTTGTACATTCCAAATTGTGACGACTTGAAGAGTTTCATAATGGATGAGCTACATAAAATACCATACATTGATCATCCTGGTTATCCAAAGATGATAACAACCACTAAGTAATTCTTTAATTGGCCAGGAATGAAAAAGGACATAGTTGAGTACTTAGCTAAATTTTTGGAATGTTGATAGGTTAAGATGGAACACAGGCACCCAGCAGGGCTATTGCAGCCCCTACCAATTCCAGAATGGAAGTGGGAAACCATATCCATGGACTTTATTATAGGATTACCTAAATCAACTAGACAGACTAATGCAATTATGGTAGTTGTGGATAAGTTGAGCAAGGCGAATCACTTTATCCCTGTAAATAAACTTGCAAGGCAATAGATATTGCCAACATTTTCATGAAAGAAATATTTAGGTTGCATGTTTTTCCTAAGAAGATCATATCAGATAGAGATGTTAAATTTACTTCAGAATTTTGGAAGTCTTTGTTTGTTGGTTTTGGGACTAAATTGGTATTTAGTATATCCTACCACCCTCAAACTGATGGGCGGGAGAGAGGGTAAACCAGGCATTAGAATACATGTTGAGGATGCATGCAATGCATCAGCCCAAGAAATGGGAAGAATATCTACCACTGGTGGAGTTTTCTTACAACAATGGCTACCATAAGTCATTGAAAATGAGTCCTTTTGAGGATTTTTATGGAAGACAATGCAACATTCCAATTAGTTGGGACAACCCAATCAGCATTATTACACTCGAACTAGACATGCTAAAATAAATGGAGAAACAAGTAATTCAAATAAAACAAAATCTGAAAGTGGCCCAGGAAAGACAGAAGAGCTACATTGACAGAAATAGGACTCCTAGAGAGTTCAAAGTATGGGATTATGTGTATCTTTGAATTAGGCCCAGAAGAAGTTCCTTGAGAATGGGAACATGTGCCAAGCTGGCACCTTGATTTTGTGGAACTTTTGAAATATTGGATAGAGTGGGACCCATAGCATATAAATTAGCTTTTCCTCCCACAGTGAGAGTGCATAACATTTTTCATGTTTCATTACTGAAGAAATATGTACATTATTCTAATCATATAATTGATTGGTTTATGATCTAGGTGGAACCAGAGGGAGAATTACTGCTAGAACCACAATGCATACTAGATAGGAAAGAGATCCCCCTCAGGAACAAAGCCATTGCATGGGTCAAGGTGCAATGGAAACACTTTGGTCCTAATGAAGCTACGTGAGAAATGGAGGATACCATGAAACATACATACCCATTTTTGTTCATTGTTGTACGTAGAGATCAAACGATAGATAGAACACCAAGGGCAGTGTTAATTTAAGGGAGAGGGGATTGTAAGACCCCTGTTTTCCCTAGTCTGTAAATAGAATTATTATTATGACCAAAACTATGGATAAACCTGTTATGGTGACTTTTGGAAAGACAATGAACCTTGCTAAATGATATGATGTATATATTTCAATTATTAATATAAATGGAAAATGTTGAATAATTGTTGAAGGGGATTGCCTATACAGATTATGATGCCATGAGAAGGAATGGTGAGGGAATACATTGTTGGTTGAGATGACCCATGTCGTGCAATACTATGCTGAATTAAAAATGACCCAAACCTAGAACTTTCCTTTGTCCCAGAAAATTTATTTACCAGTCAAGTTTGTAGTTGGGTAGTCTTCCTCAGAAATCAATGAGGAATGGGTAGGGTACCCATATGGAAGTTTCTGACCTGACCCATGAAATCTTGGGATAGAAGAAAAGGGAAAGGAGGAAAATCGGGGGAGAGGATAAGGGAGACACACGGTTGTTTCTGGAGAAAAAAAAATATGAGCAAAGAGGAATACGAAAATTCCTCTGGTTCTGAGAAACGAGAGAGAGAAGTGTAGGAGAGTATCCTTAATCCCTTATTACTTGTTAATTAAAATAGAATTTCCCTCATGGCATCATACTCTAGCTAGGGGGTGGCCGACTGTAGAGATATATGGCACAGTTGTGCCTATGGTTGGGTGGAAAGTAGCACACCATTCAATAGTTTCCAACATTGTCTAGTTTTTAGATAAGTATTATTGTGCTTCATTTCTATAGATTATTGAGTTTAGTAACAATGCAAAAATATGTTCTGAATGGTGTGAATTTGGTA
>ML854184.1:9030-29108 GCA_009831015.1 Picea engelmannii
CCTTCGCCTTCTCTGCTTTGATGTAGGGTACATATCTCAATAAGTCGAGGAATTTGTTGACATATTCCTCTATAGTAAGTTGTCCCAGTTTGAGTTCATAAAACTCTTTAGCCTTCTCGTCAAAATACCTTTCCGACAAATACTTCTTCCGGAAGTACTTTTCAAACTATTTCCAAGACAGGTCCTCCTCGCGGACCCCTTTCATATTCTTAAGATCCTCCCACCAGATGGAAGCCTTTCCGTTCAGATTGAAAGTGGCCACTCGGACCTTCAAATTCTCTGAAAAATCATGGACTCTAAAATATTTCTTCAGTCCAAGTAGCCAGGCCTCGACTTCCTCTCCCTTCTTTATCTCACCGTCGAAGGAGGGAGGTTTGGCCTTTCTGAATTCCTCAAATTTATGACTCTTGGAAGCCTTTTTCTTCTTCTGTTTTCTTTGAGAATAGGAACTGGTCCTGCTGCTGGAAGAGCCTTCTGAATCGCCAGCTTCCTTCTCTATGGAATCATCTGGCACTGGTCCTTTACCTCTGGGGTGGACCTTTCTTGAGGTGCTCCTCTCAGTATGGCCACTGATACGGCCACATTTTTGCATCTCGGGTTCATGCTGCATTTGTCGTTGTAGGTCAGATAAGCTCTGCAGTAAAACTGCATTAATTTTAGTTTGCTTTTCTTTCTCTTTCATCATCCTTTCATTGTCGGCCTTGCAACTTTGCAATTCAACCATGAGACTCCTCACAGTCTCAGCTAGATCTGGAGGGGTTCCCATTGCTCTTCTTTCGTCAGACTCTTCGTCTCTATTGCGGGAGCCTTCTCCCATCTCTTGGGGAGTCACCATTCTCTGCGTCTGTAATTTCCCGCGGCTGATCTTCCACTTGGGTGAAAAGAAAAACGCTGGTTATTAGTCAAGAGTTAAATACATTTTATAACCTGCGCATAAATTTATAACTCTTTCACATGCATACACAGTCGGGTTCTCGTTTCCAAGTTTTAATCCTAGACAAGAGAGTTAAGTTGGGGGGTTACTCCTTGTAGGAGTGCTTCGAACAGAGCTTATGCACAACTCGTGCATGAGCCCAATCAGGTCGAGTGTTGTAACCATGCTCTGATACCACTTTGTCACATACCCACTACCTAAATCGGATTTTTTTTTTGGTTTTCTGCTGAATCAGAAGCCCTAAACATCCATAGAGGACTAGCGTAAGCCGACTCTCTCTCTCTCCCCACCCCCATGTGGTCCCGGGTCATGATCATGGTCCGAATAAACGCAGTACCTCTTTCATATTTCGCGCCTCGGCGCTACAGTGATGTCGAAGCGTTTGACTTGGCAACCGCTGAACCCCGACAGGGCTAAAGAACAGCCAATGAGAATCGACCTCATTGCGCGGTTAAGTGGACTACAGGTGGTAGGGAGGGAAACGTGACACTGTAGTCGAAATGAAAGGAGGGGCCCCACTTCACACGCCACACTATTCCGTACCCCCCCCTCCCCATTAAAGGCAGAATGGCAAGGGGGGTCTGGAATCCACTCGAGCGTCGTTGATCATGATGAATTAATCTCGACCGTTCGAAAGTTGCACGTCCAATTCCGGANGGCTTTGGAATGCATCCTCAGCCATAGATCTGGGTGGGTGGACTCTGGCCATCTAGATCTGCTCACTACTTACCCTAATGCGCGTTCGCGCCCCAGCGTAAAACTGGGATCTCTTCCTCACATCGGATGGTCGTTACGGACCTTGAGATTTCCCGAAGGAATCTTGTCCATTCATAGGGACTTAGCCACATGCTATCGTCTCGACATTACGGGTCGGGATTTGTCAAGGCAAGAGCCCGAGTTTTTGTCAGCGGAGCTCCCGAATCCCCGATCCCCGATTTCCCGAAACGGGTAATCTCTCAACACGTCACCTCCTTAAATCGAACGGTCCACAACTGCTCTGGGGTTTCCACCCCAGAAAGTCCCAATCCCTTGTCGCCAGGACTTCCGATCTCGCGATTCTCGATTTCTCGAAATGGGAGATCTCGCGACGCGTGGCCTCCGTCAATCGGATGGCTCAGATCTATCCCGGGGTTTTCACCTTGGAAAATCCCAAACTCTTGTCAACAGGAATCCCGATTCTGCGATTTCCGATTTCTCGAAATGGGAGATCTTATGACACGCGGCCTTCGTTAATCGGACGTCTTATATCTATTCCGGGGTTTTTCGCCTTTATACACTGGAGTCCTAACCCTCGGGTAACTCCTAACAAATCCAACAACTGTCGAGTTTTTCAGCCGAGATCTGACGGCTCATATTGGTTCCTACCTGTGCATTCTTCCACGACTCCCTGGACGTGGAAAAGATCCACGGTCCAGATACTCTCATGGACCTTGGAGATCTACGATTCCAAATTCCTCGTTGCCCACGAAGACACAGAAAACAAAGAGGTAAGGCATTTTAACACCTTACCTTCTCCTACCAATCTAACGGTCGAGTGTGTCCACAGATTTCCCGACGAAATCTCATCCATCGGTCAACACCTATCAGGGATAAGGTATTTAACCTTCTAACTTCCTCTTACCAAATCCAACGGTCATGAGTGACCACAGGTTTCCCGATGAAATCTCATTCCTCGATTCGATACTTCATCCTTATACTTCCATCTCGATTTTCAAGAGGATCGTTCCTCCTCATGCAGGGTTACTAAGGCCTTACGCCTTCACAACCGCCTTCTCGGTTCTTGATGGGCTTTTCAAGGAAGGTATCTCTATGGGGAGATTCACTCAGGGTACTACCTGAGGTATATAAGGGTGCCTTTCTCCCACGAATCAGACACACGGTCTGAGTTAGGTCGGTAAGCATATAAATAGTGATTTATGAAAACATAATCCAGATGTAGTCTTTCCATTATAAACATGCATCTACTAGTATTGATCAAAACATCCTACAGACATTCTTACAATAAAATCATTCACAGTTTCACAGCTTATGGGCATAATCATCAAAATAAATGTATATATATATTTCAAGATGCTAGAGGCAAAACACTTATCAGAAATAACACCAGGGATCAAGCCACTGCTGAGAGGGGTGCTCATTTCCACCCAACCGTAGGCTTAGCGACTCCCAACAGATTTACCACTAGCCACCCCCGAGCTGAGACCACGATGTTGTGAGACTGCGTCTCTGTCTGCCAGTGACCAGGACCGAAGGTTACTCTCCTTCCTCTCTGCTATCACTCACTCTGCGTATTGCCAGAGTTCTCCCCTTGCGTCTACCCCCAATCGCTTCTATCCCACGCCTTATCCTCTTGCGAGGTTGTGTGTGGCACGATTTGCCTCACGCTGGTCAGTCATGATGGCTCTACGGATAGGCGGTTCACCTCCCCATCCCTCATTAAATTTCTGAGGAGACATCTACCTGACAGCCAGCGAGACATTTAATTTCAGGCCAGCGAGCTGCTTTTGGTTCTCCGGGCCAGTGGAGTCCAAATACGATATTAATTCTTGGTGGAAGTTAATCCCACCTTTCCAGGTGCCTTCCATCGCCATCGTGGTCTCTTTTTCTGCACATCCCCTCTCAACAGTCCTAAAATAAAATTCATAATGTTATTCACATTTATTGACCTTTTCCACAAGGTCCATTTACATCACATATTCACATTTATGAGTTTTCCACAGTTCTTGGCCAGTCTAGTTATTTTTACAAACTGGGGGAAACAGGGTATTACAGGCGCAAGGGTCAAAGAGAGGCTAATTCCTTCATTTGTTCACCAAGAGAGTTGGGAGAGGAGAAAAGGGACGAGGATAGAAGCATTTGGTGAGGAAAGCTTGGGCGCATCCATTCATGGAGAGTGATAGGAGGCTTGGAGCATTATCATTTGTGTGTGAGTGTATTTTCTTTGAGGAGGGCACATTTGAGGAGGATGGTGCATGCTTAGTAGGCACTAGCAGTTCTTGTTCTACTTCATATCTGACAGGTTCATCATTGAGGAGGCACACAAAAACTTGTTTTTGTGAAAGGGATTCTCAGTTGGTAAAAGGAGGATCAAGGGCACATTGTTTTAGTGGATTGAGCATCAAGGAAGGAAAGGCGCACTAGCTTGGTCACATTCTTCTTGAAACCTTCTAGCAAAGCTCAAGAGGAGCTTGCTACTTGTATATGTTCTATTGTATTGTATTCCTTGTTGTATTCCATGCTTGAGATCACACATATATATACTTTCATTATAAACTGGTTTTCCTCGGGGGGGGAGTGTTCTATCTAGGGTCATGTTGACCAAAAATACTTGTGTCCATTTTTCATGTATGCTTAGTGTTTAGATCATTTTTAGGAGCTTGTTAAGATCCTAGATGAGTTCTATATGTTTTAAGGTTTGCATGTACTAACATTGGGTTACTAAAACTACTTGCAAGGGCACCTTATAAGAGTATATATCCATCAGTTGAGGGAAGATTTCTTGGCAGATTTGAGTAGAGTTGCTTGCTATCCTAAAATGTAGCAAAGGACAGATTTGATTGATGAAACTTAGAGCCCAATAAGAGGTCAAAGACAAACCTATTGGGCATCCCTCATAGTTCCTAAAAAATCTACATGGTATCAGAGCCTTTGTGGCTAAGTAATATAAACATAAATATACATATAAAAAATATATTAATAACATAATAATTAAATGATAATTAATAAATAATGATTATTAATAATGAAAGGAGATGTCTCAAAAGACATGGCTATTGGTTAAGGGCACCCCTGCGTGGGTATATAAGCGAGCCCTCATTCTCATTTGTAATCATTTTTCCATATGGATTTGATTACTATATTCCAGATATTTTGGATTATTTGTGAGTGACAAACTTTGTTCATCCCATTTGGTATTAGAGCAACGTCTAATCTCGGCCTTTGGCCATCTGGCCTTTGGTTAAAAGTGTGTTGCCTTTGGGCACATATCTATTGATTGTTGGTCGCAACTACAATACTTCTTAGAGTTTGATGCAGACCCCCCTCCTATCCCAAGGGCTGCGCAACCTCCCAGTCTAGGATCAATCAAGAACCAAGTCTGACTGAATCTTCGGCCCATCAAGAACCTCGAATTCACTTGGAACCTGCGACCTTCTCCTTAACTCCTTTGAAAATCTTAGCGTACTTAGGCACTAGCTCTCCTAGTTAAGCTCTCCCTTTAATGTGACCAAGGCTGCGACCAGTCGCCTATTCAAAAAGCGCGTCGCAATTTCGCAGTTCGTGATTTCTACATGTGAGTCACTCTAACTCTCCCGACTCTCGAAATCCCGTCAGGAGCCTAGCGTGTGTTAGTCCCTCGGTTCTCCTTCACTGATGTGACCCTTCGATGTGACCGTGGGCCAATATTTCAAGCGCGTCGTGATTTCGCGTTTTGCGACTTCGTGTCTTGTCTCCCTTTGGACAATCAACGGTCCAGATCTCTCCTCGATCCGACGACTCAGATCATATTGTGATTTCACGTACCACAAGTTATTGCAACTCTTGCCTCTAATTTCCCGAGTCGCAAAATCTCGACAAGGTCAGATCTATGGTTCAACTCCATCCTTCAATTAATGGCTGTGATCATTTCGCGATTTCGCACTTCGTGAGTTCTTGTAGCTCGACCTTTGACTTCTTCAAGTCACGCGTCCTCCTTGACAATGGATGGTTCAGATCTTTTTGGCGTTTCGTGACTTTGTTCCTCCTGTGTGCTTTCAAAGCTTTAAAGTTAGTGTGCTTTACCTTGGTCGGACGACCACGATCCGTTTATGCTCAGACCGAACAATTAAGATATTTCTTCCTCTGCGCTTGCTCCTCGTTGTCTAGACACTGATCGGATGGTCTATATCTTTCCCTCTGAGGTCAAGCTTTCTTCAGACTTAGAAGATTTTTTGAAAATATTCAAAGGTTTTGACCTTTGTCCTTCCTACGAGTCCGCTTCTTGGATCTTGTTCGCACTTCTTGGAAAGTGTTAATCCTCTTGAGCTTGATCTTCTCAAAGATTTGATCTCCCAAGCACTTCTTCATTTTCTAGGAAATTCGTCAAACTCAGATCCAAAGATTCTTGAAAAGAATCCTTTCTCGCCTTCCTGACATTCCTCTTCTTTCATTCTTCAACTTCTTTACGGAGTCTCTTCGAATCTTCATCGAATTCTGGGTTGGTGCACTCTCTACAACAGATCTTTACACAAGATTTGAGTTCTTGTGACGACTGTGCACACCCTGAGGTAGTCGCTTTTCACTTCCTGCAAAGAAAATCTTACACTATTTCTTCTGAGCTTTACAAGTCGAAATAGAACCTATCAACGCACTCCTTGTGGACTGTATGCACACCTTGCACCGCTCACGAAGAAAAGTGAATTAAATTCTATGCAAACATTTCAAAGCTACATACTCTCGTAGCAAGATTCATTCATTCTTGAAATAAACAACAATAATAGAGTATCATGGACAACAACAGTCTCACACATTTGGATAAATTTTCCTTTGTTATCTTCATTTAGAATCAAGAAAATGGTTATAGTAAAATTCAAAGAACAACTACTGTTCACAACTCCTACTTGCTCATAACTATCGTAACCCCTCTTTTAGGCGTACAAAATCTCTCTTTATAAAAAAGAAACAAACTAACTGCTATCTAATTGTGGTTACATTGAGACTAGGGTAAAACTCCCAAGTCACGCATGCTCATTTTGTCTCCACGTGTGTGATCTTTCGTCTTTTTTTTTCTATCAGCTTCAAAATATTTCAGTACCGACCAGTGTTCGAGATTCTGAATTGGTCCTCAGGCGCTGTGTAATGTCCCTTTCCAAATAGGAGCTCCAGAGAGGAGGCTTAATGGTCTAAACTGCCCCGTTAGACTATAGCTAGGGCCAAAGAGGGGTAAACATGGTTACTAGAGGTCACTCCAGTCACAGGTGTTATATTCGGAAAGTGACATTGACCTAAAAAGGGTTAAAAGGGATTTTAAGTCATTATGAGCTAAAAATAGAAGTCCACAGTGAATTAGGGTTTCAACAGTGATTTAGGGTTTTGGAAGTCAACAGTGAATTAGGGTTTCAACATGATTTAGGGTTTTGGAAAGCTATAAAGGAAGGGTCAGTGACCTAATTCATCATTATGCAGATTATGACTTTTCATTGAGGAGAAGAGGCACATCTCAGGAGAGATATTTCAGTGTATTCCAGGAGGAAGACACCAGTTGGTTGATTTTGGTGTTGAAAGACACACCCTAGTCATCGGGAAGATCATCCAGGTCTTCCATCATTCTTCATTGATTCCGCAGTGCTCCCATATTCCGAGTATTATCTTTTAGTTGCTTATTTGTATTCTGGCTAAGATCCTTTGTATATTGATCTAGTCGAGTATTGTCAGTTTATTCAACCGCATTCAGCCATTTTGTAATCCACAGAGATATCATAATACAACTTTGCAGTCCTTTGTCGTGTTTATTATTTGTATCATCATTTATATGTTGTAAACCTTTGATCCTACACACACATTAGCCGTGTTTCCTAGACTAGCCATGTCAGGAACATTACAGCGGTATCAGAGCTTTAGTCCTGCCCGCCTGTGACTAAAGACAATGAGTGCAGCAGAAGACCCAGAGGGTCATGAACACATAGGTGACGAATATGTCACTTACAACAGGCATAAGGAAAGAAGGCATAGGACTGATTTTCCCCCTTTTCCTCCTAGCTCAGAGGAAGAGGAAGAGGCACACAGAGAAGCAGAGAGAAGGGCAGAGCATGACGTCGAGTGCGAGGCCAAGAGGATACTAGGAGACAGATATGAGCGACCAGAGGGAAGTGGCAAGGCCCCCGTAGATCCAGAGGTAGCTTTCATGCAGGTTATCAACAGTATGTTAGATAGTCAATGGACCATGTCTCAGTCATTGGCACAGGTGGTTGATAGATTGGCTAGAGTGGGCACCCCAGATACACAAGTCCCGCATGCAGCACAGGGAAACTCGGGAGTAGGCAGTAGACCCCAGTCACCCTCTCACACATACACTTCTGCGAGTAGGATTCCCAGACCCTTATTTCCCAGTTTCCAGAGGGCACCCCCGGTAGCAGCACCGCCACCAATAGCATAGAGGCCACCCACTCATGTCGACGACATTGCAGAGTATAGGAGGGAGTATGCAGCATTGGGTCGTGACTTCCATCAGGACATGACCTTAGTTGAGTATTGTGGACTCAGACTTAGGAACCACCCCAGAGAGCCACAGAGGGGAGGACCACAACAGCAGCAGGGGCATAACCTCGATTTCATCCGAAAAGTTGGGAAACTCACCATCCCTTCTTTCGACGGATTGTCCAAATACACCGCTAGAGCTTGGGTACAAAAGCTAGACACGTATTACAAGCTCAACCAGATGACCGAGACAGAGGCCATCAGTTTCACGACCTTACACTTGGAGGGTGAGGCACATGAGTGGTGGTATCATGGACTGGTGACATTGGGTCACAGTCGCATCACCTCCTATAGGGAGTTTACAGATAGGCTCATGGATAGGTTTGACAGGAAGGATCCTGAGATACACTTCAGAGATCTAGCCCAGTTGCGACAAACTGGCATAGCAGAGGCATTCATCACAGAGTTTTAGTGGGTAGTCATCGCAGTGATAGATATATCAGAGCCCAAGCTGATCATGCTATTCACAGAAGGACTCACAGATCCTTTGAGAGGATGGGTGAAGGTATACAGGCCTCCCACTTTGTAGGATGCCATCCTTCACACTCGAGATCCGACAGACTCAATGCCAAAGACTAAAACTTTCTCCAAACCATTTGTGCCCCAGAGGGAATACAGGAAGCCATTCCAGAGAGAATGGAAGGGCAAGGAGAAGTTGGATGATGAGACTAGGCGAGAGATTATGAGGAAGAAGCTTTACTTCAGCTGCAGAGATCCTTGGGTCCCAGGCCACAGGTGCATGGGCAAGGGAGAGATTCATTATATTGAGGTAGTAGTAGACAACATGGACAGTGAGGAGGAGGAGAAGGACAATGGATCCACTAGTTTAGAGGAGGAGTCAGCACCAGCAAAGGAGCAACCTCCCCATAGACCACCGACACTAGTAGGAGCCCATCCTCCAGTAGTCCCACAACCGCCAGAACAAGCTAACATGAGGAAACCAACAAAGGGAGGTGTCATAGCGAACCTTTCTGGTGTTCCCAGGTATGATACCCTCCGTATCAGAGGGATTATTCAGGGGCAATGGGAAATCGCCCTGATAGATGGCGGGGCCACCCACAACTTTATTGACGCTTCACTAGTATCGAGACGGGCACTTCAGACAGAGGAGTTTGAGGGGTTTGATGTTGCGGTAGCAGATGGCCACGCAGTGGAGTGTCTAGACAGAGTTCCAAACTTAGAGATGAAGTTAGGAAACTACACAGTGAGAGACACATTTTATGTGGTTGACCTATCAGACACAAATGTGGTGTTAGGAGTTTAGTGGATGATTACCTTGGGAAAAATCACTACCAACTACCAAACCTTGGAAATGGGATTCAAAGATAAGGATGGGAAGAAGGTTGTTCTAAGAGGTATGTCAACATGAGCACCTAGGACAGTTTCAACCAAGAGGATGGAGAGGATATTTAGACATGGGGAGGTAGCATATGCCACAGAATGCTTGATCACTACTCAGAAGGATTTGGAAGGTCGACAACAATACCATACAAAGATCAAGAATTTATTGGGACGACATCAATAGGTCTTTGAGGCAATTCCACCAGGGAGACCACTTGACAGGGGGTTTGAGAACACCATTGAGTTGGAGGAGGGGGCCAAACCTATGATCACCCCCCCCTATCGTCATCCTAGGAGGTTCAAGGATGAGATAGAGAAGGCAATCAAGGAATTGTTGGCGATGGGACACATCAGAACAAGTAGCAACCCATTTGCTTCTTCATTTGTCTTAGTTTTGAAGAAGGATGGCACCATGAGGATGTGCATTGATTAGCGAGCCTTGAACAAGAAAACCATCAAGAACCGGTACCCTATCCCACGCATTGACGAGTTGATGGATGAACTGCATGGGGCAGTTTTCTTCTCAAAAATTGATCTATGCTCTGGATATCATTAGATCAACATCTGAGGGCAAGACATAGAGAAGATGGCATTTTGATGTCATTTTGGACACTTTGAGTTCTTGGTTATGCCATTTGGGCTAACCAATGCACCCGCTACATTCCAGTCTTGCATGAACCATATATTCAGATATCAGTTAAGGAAATCAGTCTTGGTTTTCTTCGACGACATCTTGATCTATAGCTGGTCATGGCAAGAGCATATGAGGAACCTGGATGAGGTATTGAGCATCATGGAGGCACAGTCATTATATGCCAAAGAGTCCAAGTGGGAGTTCGGTATGACAGAGCTACTTTACTTAGGCCACATCATCAGTGCACAGGGGGTACATGTGCACCAAGAGAAGATCAGGGCCATTCTGGATTGGTCGACGCCCAAGAACGTGGCAGAATTGAGGAGCTTCTTCGAGCTGTGCATCTATTACAGGCGGTTCGTTCGGGGTTTTTCTCAGCTTGGAGCACCGCTGATAGATCTTACCAAGCATGGGGCCTTCATATGGACTGAGAAATCACAGAAATCCTTTAATCACATGAAGGAAGTCATGGGCACTTTTCCAGTGCTGGCACTACCAGACTTCACCTTGCCATTTGTACTAGAGTGTGATGCATCCGGCGAAGGGATTGGTGTAGTTTTGATGCAGGGAGGACACTCCATTGTATTTGAGAGCTAGAAGCTTAGTCAACCTGAGAGATTGTACTCCATTTATGACAAGGAAATGTTGGCAATCATGCATGCCTTGACCAAGTTCAGACAATATTTGGTGGGTAGCAAATTCATGGTCAAGATCGATCACAACAGTTTGAAGCATTTCCTTGAGCAGAAGGACCTCAGTGAGCGCCAACAGAAATGGGTGACGAAAGTACATGCATTCGACTTTGACATAGAGTATGTCAAGGGGAAGAAGAACATTGTGGTCGATGCACTATCGAGGAGACCTGCAGCATGTTCTTTGATGGAGATCTCAACAGATTGGAAATCCCACTTGTTAGTGGAATATTCCAAGAACAAGTTCGCTTGTGAGGTAATGGATGGGCAAATACAGGATGATCGATATAGGGTCATTGACGATGTCATATTTTACAAGGGTAGAGTCTACTTGGTGCCAAATTCAGGGCTTAAGAAGAAGATCCTCACCGCGGTTCATGATTCACCTCTAGCAGGCCATCAAGGGTTTTTCAAAACCTATAGACAGATTAGAGAAAGGTTCTCATGCAAGGGCCTCAAACAAGACGTTATGAGACATGTCAGTGAGTGTGTGACTTGCCAACAAAACAAGTCATAACATGCTCTTCCAGCAGGACTACTTCAGCCACTCCCCATTCCAGAGCAAAAATGGGAGAGTATATCTATGGACTTCATCATAGGTCTACCCAAGGTCCAGGGTAAGGACTATATCTATGTAGTGGTCGACAGATTGACCAAGTTTTCTCACTTCTACGCCATACCGATAGAGTACAACGCAGTTCAGGTAGCCGAGATTTTCTTCAGGGAAGTCTTCAGATTTCATGGGTTGTCGAAGAACTTTGTCAGTGATAGGGACAATCGGTTCATAGGGACATTTTGGAGAGAGTTATTTCGGTTGGTGGGTACAAAGTTGACACCTAGCACCATCTATCACCCTCAGACAGATGGGCAGACCGAGATTGTCAACAAATGGGTTGAAGGGTATTTGAGTAACTATGTAGGACGACAACATAGAACATGGGTAAAGTGGTTACATTTAGGAGAACATTGCCACAACACCACCTTCCACATGTCCATTGGTATGACACCCTTCCGAGAATTGTACGGATATGATGCTCCCACTTTGGTAGACTTGGTCTTCGGGGAGAACAGAGCTCCCAAGGCCAAGGATTGGATCATAGAGAGTCAAGAGATTCTCAAGTTGTTGAAAGAGAATCTACAAAGGGCACAAAACCGACAGAAGATAAGTGCGGACAGGCACAGGATAGAGCGCAACTTTGAGGTTGGAGATTTGGTTTTCTTGAGACTCCAACCCTATAGACAGTCATCTCTAAAGAAGAGTGGGGCCGAGAAGCTCAAGCCCAGATTTTATGGTCCTTACAGGATCATGCGCCGAGTAGGCGAGGTTGCTTACGAGCTAGAGCTTCCAGAGGGGAGCAAGATTCATAACGTGTTCCACGTGTCTTTCCTAAAAAAGGCAGTGCAACAATTCATTAGCACATCAGAGGAGCTTCCCCCGTTGGATGAGGAGGGACAGTTGGAGTTAGTTTCGGAGGAGGTTTTGGAGTTTTGGGAGCGGAAATCGAGGAGCAGGGTCATCAGAGAGTGTTTGATCAGATGGAGAGGGCTTCTAGTAGAGGACGCTACTTGGGAGAGCGAGAAGGTGTTGCAACACCCTGGATTGGTATTGCTTGAGGACAAGCAATTTTGGGAAGGGAGGACTGTAATGTCCCTTTCCAAATAGGAGCTTCAGAGAGGAGGCTTAATGGTCTAAACTACCTCGTTAGACTATAGCCAGGGCCAAAGAGGGGTAAATAGGGTTACTAGAGGTCACTCCAGTCACAGGTGTTATATTCAGAAAGTGACATTGACCTAAAAAGGGTTAAAAGTGATTTTAAGTCATTATGAGCTAAAAATAGAAGTCAACAGTGAACTAGGGTTTCAACAGTGATTTAGGGTTTTGGAAGTCAACAGTGAATTAGGGTTTCAGCATGATTTAGGGTTTTGGAAAGATATAAAGGAAGGGTCAGTGACCTAATTCATCATTATGCAAATTATGACTTGTCATTGAAAAGAAGAGGTGCATCTCAGGAGAGATAGTTCAGTGTATTCCAAGAGGACCACACCAGTTAGCTGATTTCGGTGTTGAAAGACACACCCTAGTCACCAGGAAGATCATCCAGGTCTTCCATCATTCTTCATTGATTCCGCAGTGCTCCCATATTCCGGGTATTATCTTTTAGTTGCTTATTCGTATTCCGGCTAAGATCCTTTGTCTGTTGATCTAGTCGAGTATTGTCAGTTTATTCAGCCGCATTCGACCATTTTGTAATCCACATAGATATCATAATACAACTTTGTAGTCCTTTGTCGCGTTTATTATTTGTATGATCTTTTATATGTTGTAAACCTTTGATCCTACACACACATTAGCTGTGTTTCCTAGACTATCCAAGTCAGGAACATTACATGCTGAGTTGTCCTACCACATGTATTTGTTGATGATGCTCCTGCATCATACTCCTCCTGGAAAACAATTCGTGGACTCCTTCCCATGAGCTCTTGTACGGACTTTCCATGCTTCTGGATATCAGCCTCACTCTCCCAGCTGACATCTTCTATTAGGTTTTCCTTCCACTTGATTAGATATTCGAAATATGTCTTCCTCTTAGTCTTCTTACCAATCCTCTGATCAACGATCTTTTCAATCTGTGGTTTTTCTGCTATAGGCATTTGTTTCTCCCATTGAATCTTCTCTTGATCTGTTGATCCCTCTGTGTCATCCTTCCTGTAAGGATACAGGTCTGAGACATTGAATGTGGGCAATATGCCCACATCATCTAGTAGCTCGATCTCATAGGTGTTTGCATCAAACTTCCTCAAGATCTTACACGGTCCTATATTCTTCATCTTTAGCTTGTTGTATGTCCCCCTAGGGAACCTTTCCTTCCTGAGATGTGCTAGAACCTGATCCCCTACTTCAAATTGAAGTTCTCTATGATGTTGATTAGCTCTGCGCTTGTACTCTTGGCTAGAACTCTGCAATTGTTCCCTGATCTGGCTATGGAGCTTCTGCATTTCTACAACAAAATCTTCTGCTCCAGCGCTTCTGATCTCACTCTGTTCCAAAGTCAAAGTAGTCAAAGTGGTTTAAGTGGTTATAAGACCCAACAATTAATGAGGTTATATAAAATATTAAATACAACGCAAATGTAAAAGTAAATGAGACAAAAGAGAGGGAAAAAAGGAATGAAATAAAGATAGAAAATGAAAATAGGAGAGAAACGCTTGGGATTAAGAAATGAAAGGCTAGACCTATTTCCCATTATTCTAGTTTTCATTATTTCCTCTTGTAATTTCATTTTCATAGGGCCTTTTGTTGATAGCTAGTCAAATAAAGGAGGATGCATAAAAATCCATGGGGCACATTTTAGCCAATCTCGATAAAAGCAATATGCAACCATTACATAAACTGAGAATTCTCGATTGTGTTTAATATGATGCTCTTATTCATATTCATTATTGCTTATTTATTTTAATGATGACAATTTATTCCAACTATAATTTAAAGATTTTCTTTCATGCTTTCATTCTCCATTAACAATTGAATATTATGAATAGCTATATATTCTCACCCTTCATTTTTCTATGACAATGAAGATCTAAGATTGACACTAATTAACTATTGCAAGATAATCGTTGAGTAACTTCTAATTACTATGGTGAGGAACAATAAAACTATCGGTTGATGAGACCATTGACTAGCATTTATTTTCTTGATGATAATGTTAGTTGTAGATAGACTTTTGTTTAAGCAAATGTAACACGCCTAAGGGTCACCCATACCCTTTCTTAATTGAATTTGCATTTTAGAAATTGGTTGGGGTTGTGGGTGTGCCTATGTAGGCCATACATAGGTTGTATGGGTCATACATGGCATTGTTAGGCCGCCCACCCATCTCTTCTTTTCTAAGCATGTGCTTGTTCACTTGGTATGGTTAATGAACATTGGATTGCATGAAAACTTGTTCCATAAATGGAACATTCAAGCAAAACCATAAACTCCTTTAATTCTTTTTTCTTTTCACCGATTTTGGCATTTCATAGTTCAAAGTCTTTCATGATTATATTATATCGAATGCATTGAGGTTTTGTGTATTGATTTTTTTTTTTATATTTATAAAAAAAATAATGTGTTAAATAAATGTTTATATATATATGTGGTTTAAATAATGGATCATTCATATATGTGTTTTGATGAATGGTGTTTAAAGTTTGAATTGGAGCTTTTTATTTTAAGGAGTAAGTAGATTTTATGGTTCAGAGATTACAAGTGTATTCAAGTTGGCATTTAAATGAACAAGCACCCAACTCTGCATTGGATAGTGTTACCTTGAAAAAGTACCATCATTTTGATAAGAGGAGGATAACCATAATTTTTCTTCCAATTGATTGATGAGAGTTTGAGTATTATGTTTGAGAACCACTTATAATTGCTTCTTCTTGTATTTGCATTGGTACATAAATATAGTATTACAATCATAACYGAACACACACATTGAACTATGACGRYGTCTCATTCTATAGAACCTTGAGAGACCTAGTTCAGTTGGATATCTATGTGCAAAGTAGTCGTGTCGAAGACACARTTCTCAATGAGAAAGCATTTGCARAGTCTTGGGTTTTATTGGCCTGATTAMTATCCATGTGTTATTAGTTGGTTGATGTGTGTAGGTTACACTAGAGAGCATGCAYACCTCTAACCTTGAAGAGTAGTTGCACTCAAAATTGAACCAAGAACAAGGGYCTCGTAGCCACTCAAAGAACATAGATCTATGCATAAGTTAGAGAAACACAAACTAGAAAATTAACTCTGMAAAGTATCCATGTTGGTGAAGTGAGTGCACAACAAGTGGGCTATAAGTCCCTCATTTATRGATYATCACTAGTATCCAATGATGTCTAGAAAATAATCAAAGTAAATTCAATTAKAACCATGCTTGACRGGGACCACAACTATCATCATATCTTTGATTCCTAAAGAAGATCTAAAAGAATACCACATTCTTCAACACAAGAAAACATAACTGGACTATGAAGCGAAGAAACCAATCATTGGTCATGGAAATGTTCCAGACCATTCCTATAGAGGAAAAAAGATTGCTTGATTCCAGGTTATTGAAGTGATCTCATCCCCATGATGTTACTACCACTTGTCCATGGAGATAATACCATAGATCATATTCCTGGATGGTGCAAAATGTTGACAATACCCCTAAGCCAACTTTATTAAGCTACAAAAACCCTAAATGCAACAAATAAACTTCCACATAATAGTAATAAACTATGTCGCAACAACAATGCAATTATATAAACCATAAATAAACACAAGGAATGTTCAAGTCTATTTTAGTATCTTAAGAATTGACTACTACATCACTTAGCGCTTGTGCCTCCCTTACCCATGGTAGGCAAGAGAGAAAAAATGTCTTTAATGTTTGACTCCCTTTTATACCCATAACCCCACTACAATGACAAATGAGTCCAATACAAAATGTAAGACAACCATGTTCAACCACTCATTAAACCCCTCAATATATATAGTGCCCAATGGAGGTCGATAATTAATGCATTCCACAATTCCACTTTTTCCATTTACATTAAAAACCTCCTTTTACATCTAAACCCCTATTTTGACATTACATCACAACCCATAATCCCATTAAGTAATAAATGACCAATACAATGAGAAAATGTCAAGAATGCATTCATATGCAACTAGGAGTTAATAGTTCCAGTTAAGCATGCAATGAAGGTAGATTCTGGAATATCTGTATGATTTAGTTTCCTATAAGTTGTTATTGTCATACACAAAATTAGTGTAAATGATCTTTTTGGATTTGATTATCATAACCTTTATTTTGTTAGTGTTCATTGACATACCTATGCTAGAACAAAATCCTTGAGAATTATTTATCACTTATCGAGATTAGAGGGGCATGTTGCTAGAATATCATCAACGTAAAGAAGAAGAGTGATGACTATCCCAACCAGAGTAGTGCCTACACAACCTGCTTCTTCCAAACATGCTTTTAACTTGTCATTGTAAATATAAAAAGGGTAGGGGATAGGGGACAACATCTACTTAAATCCCATATTACAACTAATATATTTCAACCAATCTTTAGTGTTCCTAAACTTATTAATAACCATCTAATGCAACCTTATTATAGCAACGTTTAGCTCAAAAGAAACCTTTAAGTCTTTTAATATATCCCAAAGGTTATTTCTAGACACCATATCAAAAGTTTTAGTAAAGTCAATGAAGCAATACATGAGATTGGTTTTATTATTTCAACATTTCTATGTGATTATTCTAAGTAGTTAAGTAGTTCAAGTTGAGTGACGACTTCTAAAAGTAATCCAACCTTAACCCTTTTTCTATCACTTTTTAGACATATATTCATTTTCTTTATTAAAATAATTCCTTATAATTTGGTTAAAAGAAGAGTAATCATAATGATGATGATTAACGTCCACTAAAACTTAATTGATCTATTGATCTAATAAACCTATATTATTTTTCACTTTTATATTTTATAATATAAAATATAAAAATTAATTAAACCCATAACAAACTTTTCTGCACCACTTGACCACTCAAAAGTCACACTTTTGATGAATACAAAACTTTAATCGATTTATTTTCCACGTATATAAACCAACCTAAAATGAAACAAAATTCCAACCGAGATCATAATAAATTAAAATTCCACTGAATGCAGTTATGTTCATCGTTTGGTACACGTTTATAATGTATCGTTTGGAATTGTATGCTCTTTCCCCGGTTTGAGTCCATTTAAACTGGAATCTGTTGCGAGCTGTAAATCCCAATTCTCGAGCCATATGAATAGACAAAAGTAGTATTTCCGACTTGCCGGATTCGAACCTAAGGATGGCAATCAGGTATTTTCTCCCACTACAGTCCTCCGCTCTACCAACTGAGCTAAAGTCGGAGTATACCTCGATTCGAGAGCTTCTTGTTTATGACAGGCGAGAAAATTCGTCATATCCATTTTTCTTTGCATATTCCGTATTACGAGAGGAATATACATGATCAATTTAAAACTAACTTTTAAACCAACTGACAGTTTGGCCGAGTGGTCTAAGGCGCCAGATTTAGGCTCTGGTCCGAAAGGTCGTGGGTTCAAATCCCACAGCTATCAAAAAAAATGTTCAATTTTTAATTTTGAATCTTACTACATAGTTAGTACTTGTGCATCTCTTGTCCATGGAGGGCAAGGAACTATAATTCTCTCTACCCTTTGACTCCCTCATACACTCACAACTTTATTACAAAGAGGAATGGGTCCAATACAAAACATAAGATACTTTTGTTGAACTAGTCACTAAATCCCTCAATATATATTTCCCAATGAGATAATAAATGCATTAGAGGATTTCACTTTTCCCATTTAAATTAAAAATCTCTTTTTACATTTAAAACCTCTATTTTTCCATTAGTACATCACAACCCATAATCTCATTAAGTAATTAATGACTAATACAATGTGTAAATGTCCAAAATGCTTTCACACGCAACTAGGGGTTAATAAACCCCCACCATTATGTGTTGGATAATAAATGCATTCAAGGATTCCACTTTTCCCATTTACATTAAAAACCCCTTTTTAAATTTAAAACCCCTATTTTTCCATTAGTACATTGCAACCCATAATCCCACTAAGTAATTAATGAGTAATGCAATGAGCAAATGTCCAAAATGCTTTCACATGCAACTAGGGGATAATAAGCCCCCACCATTATGTGTTGACCCATCCTTCTGTCAACTTTTTGATGACAAGAACCATTTGGAAGCAAAAACAAAGGAACTATTATTGTTGTCAAATATGATGAAAGAATCAACTCCTCTCCTCTTCTTAAGCTCTGATTAATTCAGAGAGCAACTCCTACATCTAATCTACATCACCAAAAACTATCTAAAAGTACTCAATACTAACAATTCAAACATAATATATTGCTCAAAACTGTTGGTCATAATCACTATCCTAGTATCCACAACTGCCAAAAACAACCCAATCCTACCCAAAAAAAAATTAGCGTAGTCATCGAGGTAGCTAAGCCTGGTGAACATGATCATCAAAAAGCATTTCAAGTTGAAATAAGTAAAACAATGACCATAATTGAAGTAAGGAACATGAAGTGCATGGTGGTTACAACACCAAGAAAGATCACCTTGCAACGATTAGAGATTTATCGAGTTCATCTCAATGCAAAGTCGAAGCATACAAAACCATTGCTATTACTTGGACTACATGATTAGAAGTCAAGACCAAGCACACGAAAACCATGTTGTTACAGGTCACCAATAGAGGTCTCATACACCAATTTGGTCTTGACCTTAAAAAAATATTATTATTATTATTATTATTGTTAAAATAATTCAAAAACATCTACCAATCCCCACAACCAAGCATCGTGATCCACATAAAATTGTAACCCCAAAGACAAGTTGCATTGTGACATCCATACTATTTGAAGTCAAGTTGTATTGTGCATCCATCTCTACAAGATGTCGATGGCATACACATCGATAACCAAACTCGATCTATTAAAAAAAGTGTAACCCATAGAGGAGATTGCAACTCGATTGTCATCACACCAACCATTCTCTGATTCACTCCATCGTGTATTCTAAGAAATATTTCATCCATAATAAAACACGATTATGGTGAGGACATCTACGACTTGTTATTGCATATACTAGAAAGTGTAGCATGATTGTGATCAAGTAAGCACAGGGTGGTTGCAACTCCCGTGGGATTTGTATATTCATGATAGAGTACACGTTGCAACCTTCAACACTAGACAATCTCTCTAGCCACTAGGATGCAATTGTGAATGATGACTGGATCTAGCCTCTAACAACAGCCTGCAACCCATACCCTTTCTTAATTGAATTTAGATTTTAGAAATTGGTTGGGGTTGTGGGTGTGCATATGTAGGCCATAAATAGGTTGTATGGGTTGTACATGGCATTGGTAGGACGCCCACCATCTCTTCTTTTGGTGGGTGTGCCTATGATGTTACTACCACTTGTCCATGGAGACAATGCCATAGATCATATTCCCAAATGGTGCAAAATGTTGACAATACCCCTAAGCCAACTTTATTAAACTACAAAAACCCTAAATGCAACAAATAAACTTCCACATAATAGTAATAAACTATGTTGCAACAACAATGCAACTACATAAACCATAAATAAACACAAGGAATATTAAAGTTTATTTTATTATCTGAA
>WSFP011384130.1:0-29108 GCA_009831015.1 Picea engelmannii
TTCCCCATGTGTTTATGAGTCTCTAAACACAAAGGGGGAGACTATTACCCTTGTACTTTACTTCATGATTCTAACTTCACTTTGACTTAGGAGATTTAAGTCAAAAGTGAAATATGTCACTTAAGTCATAGAGTGACAATTAATTCACAAAGTGGGTGAATTAATAGACATAAAGAAACTAAGGAAAGTGGCTTTCCTTCGTGACATTTTTGGATTAGATCTCACCCATTGATTAGACTTGGCTAGATTGGATCTAGGTCATTGATCTTTTAGGGCTTGGCCAAAGGAGGCTAAATGAGGGATAGTTCATTTATGAGATTCATTCTTCACTTGTGAGAAGAGGAGAAGAGGAGAAGAGATAGGGCACATTTCTCAAACAGAGGAGGGCGTATTTGCATGAGGGTTTGAGAAGAAACCTCTATTTGATTGAGGATCTTTCTTGGAGAGTTCATCGATCAAGTCACATTTACTAGAGGGTGAATGTTATTGGATGGAGGCACATTTACTAGATTGGGTGCAACTTAAGGAGAGGGGCACACTCATTGTAGAGGAGGCTTCATTCATTGTTTGGTAGCTCACTCCCATTGTGGTAGCTTTCTATTGTGCTATAGATGTATCCATTGGGAGTGACGATGCACATATCTAGGAGGAGGGTGAAATTATGGAGGAGGGGCACATTTTCTAGGAGGAGAGGAAGATTATTGAGAGGGTAAATATCTCCTCTATCCCATGGGAGGTCCTTCCTTCTTGGAGAGAGTCCAATTCACTTTCTTATCCACTCTAGGGAGTATAGGGCGCAAGGGTGAAGGAGAGGGAGCTATTTGAGTTTTTTCATATGTGGGGGGCACACTTGAGAGGAGGGGCATACCATCACTTGGAGGAGTTTTTTCTTGTGAGAGGGAGTATACTTCAAAGGAAAGGACAAATAAAAGGATCAAGATAAAGACAAAGAAAGCAAGAGGAAGAAAGGCTCACCAAGGCAAGGGGCGCATTACTTCACAAGGCTTGTGGTAAAGTCTTCGAGGAAATCCAAGGCATGAGAGAGTGGTTTATATTGTACCAAGTTCACTTGTATATGTTTCTTGTGTTGTACATTTTTCGTTGAGGGATTCTATATATATTTACTCCAAATTGGTTTTCCCCAGGGGGGTTTTCCAGGGTCATGTTGACCAAAAACATTTGTGTCAAATTTATGCATGCTTAGAAGTGTAGATCAACATTTTAAAGTTCCATATCTAGAGGTAGTGTTATGTGTTTTAATGTATATTGCATTTTCTAACATTGAGTAAAGAAAACACCTACAAGGTCACCTTAAAAGAGAACTTACCATCAAATATTGAGCAAAACTTTTGGTGACTTTTTGTTGTCCTAAAAACGACAAGAAAAGACAACCACACAGTTGAAACTTAGATCCACACTAAGGTCAATGACATACCTTATATGGCAGCCTCATAGTGGATCATTACCCCTTAATTGGGGCATATTACATTAGTAATGTTATTTTATTTATGTCGGCTTGAGTCCATTAGTTGTAATTGTACCTCCTAATCTCCTATATATACCAAGGAGAAATTTTGACTTGGAATCATCTGGTATTTGAACATTTATGTGGGGTATAAGGAGTTTTCCCCCTTGAAGAGTCTTATTACCTGAAATTATCTCTTTTTTAAGGTGTTGAGTACTTATTATGAGGTTTTTCTATGCTATATTGTTATTTGGTTCTTAACATATGGTATCAGAGGTCAAGGTCTTAGGGTTTCACTGCTACATCTGAGACACCTTGGAATTTATGTTATAACTTTTTTTCTATGATGTTTCCGAAGGAACCGTTGGGAGGATATTTAGTAGACGGATCAAGGTACCTTGGGTTAAAATTTCAGCTCTTGAGGCCTTACACTTTAGGAGATACAACCTTTGTAATATAGGGTTCTGGAATCATCCTAAATTGAGTCATTGAGAAATGTTTTCTATAAAAACATTTCGGTAACATTTCAGACCTTGAAATCCATAGAATATTCACATAAATTATTAAGTTATCTATGATAAAAATTTCATCTTCTGGGTCATCGTACATTCGTAGATACACCCTGTGGAAGATAGGGTATTTGACTAGTCCTATTGACTAGTCCCAAGAAAGTGTTCTAGGTAAAAAAATCATAAATTCTTCCTAGAGTATCCAATTTGAGTGAGACCAATTGCATTGGATAGTGGACATTTTTAAGTATTTCTGGTACAAGTTTCATAATTTTATACCAATTATTTTGTGCGGGGCATGCTATACAGGTGATATCTCCTAGAAAGGCCAAAAATTAGAAATTTGTGGGGAAGTTACCATAAATTCTACTTGGCACATCCAATTTTGATCAGACCTGTGGCATTGCAGAGAATAAATATCAAAGAACTACAAAAAAAATAAAAATTGATACCCAGAGGGATGAAATTTTGGAGATACATTAAAAGAAAGATTGTTTAGAATAACCACCTCAAAATCAAGGTTTAAAGTGATATTTGTCTAACATGCCACAAAAAAAGGGAACTCTTACACCAAATAAGCCTCCAGATAGTCCTACTTGGACTCTTGATGAAGGTGAAGAAATGTGTAGGGACATAAATGATTTACAAAAGAAGACAATAACAAAAGATGAACTACAAGAGATGATGGATTTAATGGAAGCTAAGTTGGAGGCAATAAATACTAGGATGGATGGTTTAAAAGGGGAGATCATGGATTGATTGAAAAATTTCCTAGTAGAGAGGACACCTGAAAATGTAAATGTATCCCATGAAATTCATGACGAGGACACAAGCAAGATGAATCAAGAATGGAGAAACTCTAACTTTGGGTTGAAGACCAACCACTTTCCTAAGATCTATATGAGGAAGTTTGATGGAAAGGACCCAATCACATGGATACTTCAGATGGAAAAACTCTTTGGTCTACATAATGTGGAACATACACAAAAGGTACAAATTGCTTCTTTATATTTAGAACCCAATCAATTTGTGTGGTATCGATGGCTGTGTTATCGCAAATCACTCGTCACTTGGACAATTTTCACGGAAGAAATGATAGCACACTATGAGGATAGAAGGAGCAACACCATCTTTAGCCAATTGATAAATCTCAAGCAAAATGGTTCAGTTACAAAGCACATTGAGAACTTCCAGAGATTGAATATAAAGGTAACATATATTCCAGATGAGCACTTGATTGATGTATTCATAGGAACTTTAAGGGATAACATTCAACATGAGGTTCGTCTTTCAGAACCCAAATCATTGGAGAATGCATTTAGGGTGGCAAGAAATGTTAAAAGTAAAAATACGCCTATGGCTACTAGAAGGACCACTGCTAACATCTATTGAGAGAATAATGTTCCTTCTTCTAAAACACCTCAACCTACCAGGTTGACACCTCAACAATTGGAGGAAAGAAAAGAAAATTTTTTATGCTTTAATTGTGACGACAAGTACAGCAAGGGACATAAGTGTGGTGAGAATAAATTATTCTACATAGATTGTGAAGAGGAAGAATAATAAGAACCATCTCAAGATGAAAATGTAGACGTGATTTCTTTTGAAGAGTTCACTCCCACGACATCGTGTAATGCATTGGATGGAATTAACACTCCTCAAACCCTTAGGATCGAAGGATATATCAAAAATAAAAAGGTAATAGTCCTAATTGATTCTGGTAGTACTCATAATTTCATTCACTATAAATTAGCCAAAGCTCTCAATTGCTTTGTATATCCATCACCGGAGTTTCAAGTAATCACTGGATATGGAGGAACTATCAATTTCTCAGGAAAATGAAATAAGATCAATCTTACTATGGGGGAATATTTAATGAATAGTCCAATAATTGCTATACCCATGAGTGGTGCTGATGTCGTACTAGGAATCCAATGGTTACAATCATTAGGAACAATGGATTTTAATTTTCAAGAACTTTCTATGAAATTTTCATTGGAAGGAAAATAAATTGAGTTAATAAGTATCACAAGGAAACTCAGTAAGGTGATAATCTCCATTGGCATGAAAAAATTAATGAAAAAGGGGAATCAAGTTGTAATTGCACAACTATGCTCACTAGATGTTCAAACATCTAAGCCATCTATTCCCCTAGATCTCCAAGCGATCATTGATAAGCATTCCAAAGTATTTGAAGATATTCCCAAAGCTCTTCCACCCACTTGAAATCATGATCATGATATTCACCTGATTGCTGGGAGTGTTCCTCCTAACATCAGGCCATACAAATACCTTTATGCCTAGAAGAGTGAAATTGAGCGCATGGTTGAATAAATATTATAGGTTGGCATTATTAAACCTAGCCAAAGTTCTTACTCTGCACTGGTGGTAATGGTATTCAAGAAATATGGCTCATGGTGTATGTCTCCAGATTATAGAGAGCTCAACAAGATCACTATTAAAGATAAGTTTCCCATTCCCTTCATTGATGAATTGTTAGATGAACTACATGGAGCAATCTATTTCACAAAGTTGGATCTTCGTTCAGGGTATCATCAGATTAGAATGAAGGAAGAAGATATCCCTAAAACAATGTTTCGAAGTCATGAAGGCCATTATGAATTTTTGGTCATGCCTTTTGGCCATACAAAGGCACCTTCCACATTCCAAGGGTTGATGAATTCCATTTTCAAGCCCTTACTTTGAAAATTTGTGTTAGTATTTTTTGATGATATACTAATCTATAGGAAGTCATGGGAGGATCATGTGCAACATGTTGACAAGGTTCTACAACTACTAAAGGAGAAACCACTATATGCCAAACCATCCAAATGTTTCTTTGGGGTGAAGGAGGTAGAGTATTTGGGTCATATTGTATCTCATGAAGGTATCAAGGTAGACCCTAACAAGATTAAGGCCATGATGGACTGGCCGATTCCCAAAACATTGAAGAATCTTAGAGGAATTTTGGGTTTGACAGGTTACTACCACAAATTTGTTCAGCACTATGGAAGAATAACAACACCTTTAACGACACTAAATAAGAAGGATGAATTTTCATGGACTCCATAGGAAACTAAATATTTTGAAAAACTTAAAGAGGTGATGTGCAAAGATCCTGTCTTGACCACTCCATAATTCACAAAAACCTTTATTGTGGAATGTGATGCCTCGGGAAATGGAATTGGTGTTTTCCTAACGCAAGAAGGAAGGCCCCTGGATTTTGAAAGTCAACCACTCAAGGGAAAGGACTTACACAAACATATTTATGAGAAGGAAATGATGACAATACTACTTGCATTGAAGAAATGGCGTCCTTACCTAATAGGTAGGAACTTCAATGTCAAAACAAATCATGATAGTCTTAAATACTTCTTGGAACAAATATTATCTTAAGAAGAACAAAAAAAATGGGTGACCAAGATATTGGGTTATGATTTTGAAATCATATATAAAAAAGGGAAAAAAAATGTTGTGGCAGATGCACTCTCAAGAAAGGATGAAGATGTTGAAACCTTTCTCTGTGCTATCTTGATCATCCAACTCGATTGGATAATAGAAGAAAGGTATGAATGGAAGAATGACAAAAAAGTGTGGACTCTCATTCAAAGGTTGCAATAGGATTCCAGTGCATCAGATACATTTACATGGAAAAATGATTCACTATGGTACAAATATCGCTTATATTTATGTAAGAAATTGCAACTCAAACAAAAGGTACTATTGGAATTGCACACCTCTCCAATAAGAGGGCACTCAGGATTTTTGAAAACCTACCATAGGGTCAAGAAGGAATGTTTTTGGGATGGCCTTAAAACTGATGTTCAAAGGTTTTTCACAGAATGTTTGGTTTGCCAATAAAATAAGGTGGAAACAATTAAGACCCCAGGTATTTTACAACCATTAGCCATCCCAAGTCAGTGCTGGGAGGAAGTTTCCATGGATTTCATAACAGGGTTACCAAAGTCTTAAGGAAAGAGTGTCATCATGTTTATTTTTGATAGACTCATCAAGTACACACACTTTTGTGCACTCTCTCATCCCTTCAAATCCATTACAGTTGCCATCACATTCATGGAGATAATTCAAAAGTTACATGGTATCCCAAAGATTATTGTAAGTGATAGAGATCCCATCTTCACTGGACATTTTTGGACAAAATTGTTTTCTTGTTTGGGTACTCAATTGGCTCATAGCTCATCCTGTCATCCTCAATCTGATGGACAAACCGAGATAGTGAACAAATGTTTGGAAGGCTACCTCTATTGATTTGTCTTTGATAAACAAACATAATGGTTCAAATGGTTACCCTTGGTAGAATGGTGGTATAACACTTCCTTTCATATTGCACAAAAATGACACCATTTATGGAATTCTATGGATACCACCCTCCTTCCATCACTTCTTCTCTAAAATAAAAATCTAAGGTTCAAGCAGTGGAAGATCACATCAAGCATCAACAACAAGTTCTCCAAATCTTAAAGGACAACCTGACCATGGCACATAATCACATGAAATAACAAGCAGATCAACATCATAGTGAAAGAAGTTTTGAAGTAGGGGATTGGGTGTTTTTAAGACTACAACCATACAAATAGATGTCCCTCAAGCAATCCAAGAAGGATAATAAATTATCACCAAAGTACTATGGCCCTTATAAGGTGTTGCAAAATATTCGTACTATGGCATAGAAATTGGAGTTGTCTTCATCATCACGATTACACCCAGTTTTCCATGTTTCATGCTTAAAGAAGGTTATAGGTGACAAGATCCCAGTTCAAACTATATTTCCATAAATTGACAAGGAAGGAAAAATCATATTGGATCCTGAAGCCATCACTGACACAAGAATTCACCAGCTGAGGAATAGATCCATTTCATAGTATCTTGTTAAATGGAAGAAACTATCGGCAGAAGATTCCACTTGGGAAGATGAATATTTTATACAGAAACATCTAGACTTACTCAAGCATTGAAGACAACACTTGTCTCAAGGAGAGGGGCATGTTAAGCACTAAATAGTGGCTCATTACCCCTTAATTGGGGTATATTACATTAGTAATTTTATTTTATTTATGTCGGATTGAGTCCATTAGTTGTAATTGTACCTCCTAGTCTCCTACATATACGAAGGAGACATATTCATTTGGAATCATCTGGTATTTGGACATTTATGTGGGGTATAAGGAGGTTTCCCACTCGAAGAGGCTTATTACCTGAAATTATTTCTTTTTCAAGGCGTTGAGTACTTATTTTGAGGTTTTTCTATATTGATATTTGGTTCTTAACACATAGGACCTCAAAAATTCTATAGAGTGGACCCTTCCTCCTCTGAAATAAGTATCGAGAAAACCTACAGTACAAATTTTGTCTTATCAAATGCATAAACAACATGAAGAAAGTGATTTCAACTCAACTATTTCAAATTGTAAGGAAATCAATAGTCTATTGCATAATCTTGGATTCTATATTATGTATTATTCTTCATGAGGATAAATGATCCTATATATAAATAGAGCTATAGGTATCAAACTTTAAATGTTTATAAGTATTATACTAATAGCTTTAGGAATCTTGGAGAAATACATTTATATTTTAGAAATTACATTTATGCTTTGGTTCAAGTATCCCAACAATAATTGAGTAGATACTACATTCTATGATACAAATTAGCAACATATACATTAATTGACCAACCATATATTTAAATGTG
Source organism: Picea engelmannii (assembly GCA_009831015.1). Classification (NCBI taxonomy): domain Eukaryota; kingdom Viridiplantae; phylum Streptophyta; class Pinopsida; order Pinales; family Pinaceae; genus Picea; species Picea engelmannii. The sequence continues at coordinate 7,688 of WSFP011384130.1, forward strand.
AAATAGAGAATCCCATATATGTTTCAACTATACATTAATGCTCCACAATCACAACATGCATGATTAAACGTGTCCTATTGAATTGAATGTGTAGACTTTTTTCAATGATTGTGTGCTGATGTGGACAATAGTGCTAGATGATGTTGGTATTTATGTGATCCTTTCTCAAGAACAACTGGAGGTTTGTTCTAGTATTTGAAATAATACCGCAAAATAAATTTATGAATCTTTAAGTGAAACAAATCTCTCTTCCTATGTTATGATCTCAAAATACCACTTGTAGATGATTTGCTAAACTATGGAACAAGTACAATACAAAATAATGGAACTCTTTCTCCTCCTATCATCCCATTATTTAACATATCCCAATAATTGTCTACGGTTGGGATTTTACTTCATCAACCCTCAATTAGTGATCAATTTTGGACCTTCTACAATGTTCTTGAAAATAAATAGATGGCTATCCCCATATGTGTGATTAAGGGGGCTGATGTGGTTTCCACTCATACCATGGTGGTCTAGAAGGTAGGTCACCTTGTGGAAGGCATAAAGTTTTCACATGATCTCTGATTGAGGCATTTTATGCACCATTGGAAAGGTCTAATAGTGTAGAACGCTTTTGAGGGTGTGCATGCAAGTTATAGAAACCACAAACCCCAAAAATGTCGTTTAATGCCTCAAACTGGCTCTAGAAGGTTCTAGACCCTAATTTTCAAACTGAGACCTACCACTAAAATGGCCTTGCAAGATTATTCCTTTGATGTTTTCCACCTAGAAATACAAATTTTTCCTTATCAAATGCATAAACAACACAAAGAAAGTGATTGCAACTCAATTATTTCAAATTATAAGGAAATAAATTGTCTATTGCATAATTTTGGATTCTATATGATGTATTATTGTTCATGAGGATAGATGATCCTACATATAAATAGAGATATAGGTATCAAACTTTAAATGTTTATAATTGTTATACTAATAGCTTCAGGAATCTTGGTGCAATACAGTTATATTTTAGAAATTACATTTATGCATTGGTTCAAGTATCCAAACAATAGTTGAGTAGATGCTACAATATATGATTAGGGTTGATGTTTCTTCGTTTTAATATGCTTCATAAGTCTGGTTCACATTGTTGGAAATATCAGAAATAACTTACACTTTCTCTCTAAATTGAATGATAATCATGAGGTGTGATTTGGTATCTAAACTCTTGTTGAGATAATAACCGCACTATAAACCTATTGAAGCACAATATTTTGCATCCTGGAAACATATGTGTGTCTCTTGATCACCTGTTGTTGATACATATATGTGCCTCTTGATCACCTGTTGTTGATACATGGGACTGTATTAATTCACTGTGTTGTCTTCATGAATTTATTGAGTTCAGACTTGATCTTGGCATACCCTGAGATATACCTTTGGATCATTAATTTTTCTTGTGAATGCAATCTCTCAACAGTCAGTCTGTAGACAATGCAACATGAACCTAATTTCTTGAATATAATCCACAACTCTGTTGTTAATTGTAGTAAGCCGGGGGCATATAATATTTCTTATGAACATACCATAATCTTATGGTAACTTTTGGTTGATAAGTCACATGCTAGTTGTCTTTGAATTATTACAGCTATACACATAATTTCATGACATACTTGGGGTGGATGGCATTTCATACTTGATGGACATAATGAAATAAATGACATGAATGAAGCACTCTGGATATCATTATTGGGGTACGTTGAATATAATAACTTCAGAGGGTTGAGGCCATTGAATGATGAGAAAAATTTGATGCACTTACATGTAATACTTTTTCAATGGATATTTCGCGTTAATATGATAATACTTCATTGAACGAGCACATTTGTCTCAATCACACATCACTAAAGGATTGTTAAATATAGAATTAACTCATTCTATCATTGAGGGTAAATTGGTTGTTGTTTATATTAGTTAATATAGTCTAATTAACTCTAATTTTCTACCATTGATGAGGTTATATAGACTCATAGGGATTCCCCCTGGCTAAAGTAGCATGACTCCCTTAGTCTAAAGTGTGGGGGCAAGGCCACTGAGGTGACAGTGGGTGGCTTGCCTAATAGAGCCTCCAGTTTTCCCGTTGAGTTTATGACTTTTCCTCTTGGGGTGAGTAGTGACACACACTATTAATACTAAGAGATTATCTACTATGATATTAAAACTAGACTTGCTAAATGCCTATGAGAGTGCAAGTTGGTTGTATTTCAAGCTTATTTTGTTTCACCTTGGTTTTTGAGTGCACTTTTTTAATTGGGTTACGAGCTCTTTGACATTTATATCTTTTGTTATCTTGATTAATGAATTTATCTCTAAAATTTTTAGATTAGCAAGGCCTTAGAGAGGGCTTTCCTATGTCCCCGTTCCTATTTATGTTGGTAATAGAGGGAATTAATAAGGATATTATGGATCCCTCGATCTCTAAAAGGTAAAAATTTGGGAAGACATTTAAATTTGACTTGTTTTCTTTTTATAGACAATGTTCTATTATTTAGTGATGGGTCTAGAAGAGATGTCACACAATTAAAAGATATATTGGATAATTTATATTATTCATCTATAGGCATTATGGTTAATATGCAAAATCCTCAATTTCCTTTTATAGTTTAGATGAGGGAATTGACTTATATTTTTCCTTATAATTATATTGATTATGTTTTTTCATTAACCTTGATGACGATGGAGATCAATGATTGCATGTGGTTAATTGAAAATGTTGAAATACACACACACATTATTGTTTAATAGGTGGTTGTGAAGAGGAGGGAGGATAGTTTTGGTAAACAATTGTCATGGACACCATCCTAGTTTTTTTCAGGAATCCTTAGATTTTATTCCAAAGGAGTTGTTGGAAATAATTAGGAGAAATAGCTTTGGATTTATAATGAGGGTATGAATAAACAAGAATGAGGTCAAACCCTTAGTTAAGTGGAATTCCATTGCAAAACCTCAAGATGATGGTAGGTGTAGTCTAAAAAATATCTATTATTTTCGGAAGGCATTGGTATCCAAATGTCTTGGTTGTTAGTCTCTTTGTACTTCTTGGGATGACCCAGGTTCAGATCTACTATGGTTTCCAAGAAATCCCTCTAAGACTATCATCCCTTCTGGTAAACCAGAAGGAAACACAACACACAGAGTTTATTGCGCAGTCTCACCCGAGATAGTTCTATGGGTGTCTGCAATTCTCAAATTCTTCCATTCTAGGAAAGAGTGGAGATATGGGAATTTACTTTGTAATATTCATTAATTTACTATAACATCCATCTATATTAAATACTCTGTCGATCTTTATTCATGAGTTTAAATTAATAGATCTAACTACTTCATTAAGAAATTCAACTAAGGTTTAACCATTGACACAAAGATATAAACAATAATCATTTCACATAACACATGATATATCGTGGTTCACCCCCTCCCAGGCTACGTCCACAAATATTTGGCTCTTAATATATTTTATTATGGTTCTACAATATATAACGATGCACGCACTACAATTTTTTATCTTACAATAAGAACATGCTCCATGATCCCTGTGAGGATGACTAGATCGCATTAGGTTCCTTATCCTATGATCTAACCCTAGATATCGAGTTTCTTCACTCCCCTAGAACTCAACAACTTACAAAATTGGTTTTAGATCTTACAGTAGTTTCCTTCTTCAAACCTTACAAGATTTCACCACACCACTACTTAGACATCTAGGTACTTATATATACTAATTATCAGCTCAAAAACTATTACATTCTCTTACAAAAACCCTAACCCTAATGTGGGTAGGTTTCCTTGCATGCACGCCTTGCATGTTTTCCTCGCACATGTTGCTTTTCCTTCCATTTTGTACTTTCCTCATTCTGGGATTTTCCTTTAAAAACAAAATCTCCTCTAAATAGGCTTGTGCCCAACAAGGCCCCAATGTTGACATGTGCCTCATCCCAAGCCACATAGACATTGCACGCTCCCTCAACAACCTCTGCTATGATGTGGAACTTGTGTGCAAGTTCTCCTACTTTGGCTTGGACCTGCGAGGATTTTTATGTTAGCACCTATAGTACTTGCGCTGCGACCTCCTCTTGTGTGATTATTCCACACTCTGCCTATGTTTTCACCATTTTCTTTTTTTCCTCCTCCAACTGTTTGATTATCTTTGTTTCTTTCTCTTGGACAAGTTCCATATGGGCCTGTCATTCTTGCTTCTGCGTCTGTGCATATTTTAGCTTTGTCACACATAACTATGTTGGTTGTTGGTTGTTACTTTCTTTGTACTTCTTGGGCTAACCCAGGTTCAGATCTACTATGGTTTCCAACAAATCCCTCCAAAACTATTGGCCCTTCTAGTAAACCATAAGGAAACACAACACACAGAGTGTATTGTGCAATCTCACCAGAGATAGTTCTATGGATAACTACAATGATTAGATGCTTGCGGTCTAGGAAAGAGTGGGGATATGGGATTGTACTTTGTGATATTCATTCATTTACTATAACATCCATTTTTATTAAATACATTGTCGTTCTTTATTCATGCATGTAAATCAACAGATCTAACTACCTCATCAAGACATTCAACTAAGGTTTAACCATTGATGCAAAGACATAAACAATAATAATTTCACATAAAACACAATCTATAATGGTTCATGCCCTCCTGGGATACATCCAAAAATATTTGTCTCTTAAGTTATTTTATTATGGTTCTGCAATATATGGCACCACGCGCACTACAATTTCTTATCTTACGATCACAATAGGCTCCATGATCCATGCAAGGAAGACTAGATTTCACTAGGCTCCTCAGCATGTGATCTAACCCTCATGATCAAGTTGCTTGACTCCCCTACAACTCAAGAACTTACATAATTGGTTTTTGATTTTACAGTAGTTTCCTTCCTCGAACCTTACTAGACTTTTCCACACCACTACCTAGACCTCCAATTACTTATATATACTAACTAAGCTCAACAGTTGTTACATTCTCTTAAAAAACCCTAACCCTATTGTGGTTAGGTTTCCCTGCATGCACGCCTTGCATGCTTTCCTCACACATGCTTATTTTCCTTCCAGCTTGTACTTTCCTCATTCTGGGCTTTTCCTCCAAAAATAACATCTCCTCAAAATAGGCCTCGACCCAAAACAAAATGTGTGTATATTGATTTCCAATAAGAGGATATGGATTCAGGAGACCATCCAAAATTATATTGGACCCGATTCTCTAGTATATTGGATTAGGAAGCCAAATAAATATGTGCATAATGACTCTATTATATGGAAGGTAATGGTTCTTTATTTCCCTCTAATAGGTAGTTAGAGTTTGATATGTGTTATATTATTTTCTCTATTAGAACTAGTGTCTATGTTGCACCAAGTGCATAGGGGGGTGGATCCCCCTTGCATAGGGGTTCAGGTCTAGTGCCCTCAAAAATTTTTCCTTGGTTTTCGTGTCCATTTATGGGTGGTCCTTAATTTTCTTGTCAATTTATGGGTGGTTTTTTAACACATGGTTTTTCGCTGATGGTTTTCTATTTCCAGTTAAGTTATTAGGCTTGTTGACTAATCTAGGTCATTGAATTAGGGTTTTGGATGTTGTTTCCTCCTATATGTATATTGTATTGGAAACAATGTATGATATGAATGAATATAAAATATGTTGGTTTTCCCGGTTTGCATTTCCAGGGGAAAAATATCTCTGTAATGTGTATATTTTCCATTGTATCATTTTCAATTCTTTTACTGAAAATATGTTTGCAGTAAAATATTGTACAAGCTTAAAATCTAGATTTGAAATTAGAGAAATCATTGGCTTTAGGGGGATACATTTACTCAAGAACAAATATCAATTCTTTGACATGTTTAAATAGTTTAAGGATCTTGTTGAGAATCAAACATAGAAAATAATGAAGGTGTTGAGGATAGATAATGGTGGAGAAATATGTGGGAATGAATTTGAATAATTCTGTAAGAAATGTAGTATAGAAAGGATTAAAACTACTCCATATACATGTCAGTAGAATGGAGTTATAGAAAGGATGAACAGGACATTGATGCAAAAATTAAGGTGCATGCTCAGTGGTGCCGAGTTAGGGAAAGAATTCTGGGCAAAGGTATTGTGTACTGCATGTTACTCGGTCAATAGATCACCCTCATCGACACTGGATGACAAGACTCCACAAGAGGTATGGAGTGGTAAGAAACCTTCTCTCACACATCTCAAGGTATTTGGCTGTGAGGCCTATGTTCATGTTCCAAAGGAAAAAAAGAGTAAGCTAGATAAGAATGATGAAAAGTGTATCTTTATTGGGTATAAATATGGTCTCAAAGGTTATAAATTTTGGAACTGAGAAACTAAGAAGGTTGTGTATAACCGAGATGTGGTATTTAGAGAAATAAAGGATGTTTTCAAATAGGAACTCCTACCAAGTAAGGAAGAACCAGAGAAAATAGATTTTTAGTCAAAGGATGATGAATCAAACTCTGTAGAAGAACCAGAATCAGAAGAAGAAGATCCTCATACTCCAGTATTGAGGAGATTAGTGTGACAAAAAAGGCTACCAGACATGTATACTCCATCTGATTTGCGTTCAAATTTTTCTTTGTCTATTATTGATGATGATCCTAGAAATGTTAGGGAGGCAGTGGATTCAGAAGATGGAAAAATTTGGAAAATTTCCATGGTTGAAGAAATGGAAAACTTGGATAAGAATGAGGCTTGGGATCTAGTGGAGTTGCTGACTGGAAGAAATCCCATTGGAAGAAAATGGGTATTTAAAAAGACATTGAATGCAGAAGGCAAAGTGGAGAAACAAAAATCTTTGTTAGTAGCAAAGGGTTATTCCTAGGTTGAGTGAATTGATTTTGGTGAGGTTTTTTCTCTTGTTTCCAGGTTAACTTCTATTAGATTTATGTTATCTTTTGATGTTGCAATTGATTTTGAAGTAGAACAAATGAATGTGAAGAAAACATTCCTACATGGGGATCTAGAAGAAAAAATATATATGAAACAACTAAAAGGATTTGTTGTGAAGGGAAAGAAGGAGATGGTATGCAAGCCTAAAAAGATCCTTTATGGTTTAAAATAATCACCAAGGATGTGGTATAAAAAATGTGATACCTATATGTTGGGACTTGGCTTCACAAGAAGAAAAGAGGATCATTGTGTGTATTTTAAATTAATTGGTTATCATTTGATTTATTTGGTCTTGTATGTGGATGACATGTTACTGATAGGAAACAACAAGGATAGTATCCAAGATGTGAAAACTCAGTTTTCCTCTAAATTTGACATGAAGGGTATTAGTGCTACAAATTTGATTTTGGGCATGGAAATTAAAAGAGAAGGGAAAAAAAAGAAAATCTGGTTAAATCAGAGAAAATATGTTAAGACAACATTGCAGAGGTTTAATATGAAATGCAAACCGGTCAGGGTCCGTATTTTTGTAGGTGTGAATTTATTTTTGAATTAGTGTCCCAAGACACAAGAAGAGGATGATGACATGTCTCGTGTTCCATATGCGAGTGAAGTTGGTAGTTTGATGTATGCAATGGTATGTACTAAACCAAACATTTCACATGCAGTGGGATTTTTGAGCAGGTATATGTCAAAACTAGGGAAGGAGCATTGAACAAAGGTAAAAAGGGTTTTGAGGTATTTGTATAGTGCTACTAACTATGGGTTGTGCTACCAAGGAAGACTAGGATTGGACAAAGAGTTGGACATACATGGATTTGTGGATGCAGACTGTGATGGTGATCTGGATTTTATGAGCACTGCTCATAAAATGAACGAAATGAATACATATTATTATCAAAATATGCTCAACACATATTAACATATATACATTAAAACAGGTTTTTATTCAATAAGGAAATAAGCTAAAACTGTAAAATGCATCGGAAAACAAGCTTGCTAGAATGGTGGTGGCTTATCTCTGAGAATAAATGTGACGGTTGTGGTAATTTGCCAGAAGATCATTACAATGAGGCTCTGAAGGCCGTTTTTACAATAAAAAGGAATGTCAAAAACCCTAGACATCCAAAAACTTAACCCTAGGACATGAAGTGCCAAAAGTCATGTGGGCCCCATTTTGGTAAGTTAGTACATCAACTTCTCGAGGTCGTAACTTTTTCATATGATCTCCATTTTAGTCCCATGATATCCCATTGGAAAGGAATATCCAAGGAATACACATGTTTTTTTTGGAGAGCCACATACTTATTAACTGTGTCGAGCCCTAAAAATGTTGTTTAGAGCCTCAAAACGACCCCGAAAATTAGGGACCCAAAAACTAGGAAAAAGCTGTCGAACTAGAAAATTGCCAAAATGAGCCAGTTGGAATACGTGGGAGGCCACTGACATCCATATGGATAAATCCTCTCCCCTTAGGAAGAAATGGTCTCCAATTCATTAAGGGCCCCCATTAGATGAGGAATTTTCTGTTGAATTTGGCCTAGGTGAGCCACTTGCCTTGGTGCAAGAGCTCCCCTTCTTTGACAACTCGATAAAGCTGAATCCTTTGTTGGTGAGTGCCCTTGACCTATTTTTACACACTATAATGACTGGATTATTTTTGTATGCAATTGGGGTTGATATTTGTTGGTGTCAATTATTTTTCTATCTCTAAGGTGTCCAATAATGGTGCGAAATAAGGTCGACGGAGATCCACGTTGAACATTGGGTGCATGCCAAGGAAAGGGGGAATATTAAGCTCAAAATAATTATCACCCACAACCTTGGTGATGGCGTACGACCCATAATGGAGTGAGCAAAGATTTCAATGGGGTTTGGTAAGGCGTTCTTTCCGCAAATGCAACTAGACTTTGTCTCCCACCTGAAACTTATGTGGAACCTGATGTTGATCATGGCGTTGCTTGTAATTTTCATTGGACTTATATAAGATATCCTAAACCTATTGGCGGATGTGTTGGATTTTCTCAATGAACCTAGTGGATTTTTCTTCTTTAGTCGGAGTAGGATATGAGTCAGCTGAGGTGATCGCAAGGGGTAGTGCAACATCTATGGGACCCAATGGTTGGAATCCCAACCTCAATTGAAAGGGGATGTGGCCAGTTGAGCTATCCAGGGCTCAGTTGTAGCTATGATGGACATAGAGAAGACTCTCGCCCCATGTGCGAGGGTGATTGTAATTATACATGCACAATATATGCATGATCATTCGAATTACGACCTTGATTTGGACATATATTTGGGGGTGGAAGGTAATGGATTTGTTGAGCTTGGTGTCCAACAGTGACCAGAGGCTCGACCAGAATGTGTTGAAAAATCGACCATCCCAATATGAGACAATGGTTTGTGGGATTCCAAAATGTAACCAGACTCATTCAAAGAAGATCTTGGCAGTGGCCTCTTATATGATTCTCTTCTTAAAGGAAACTATAATCACCATCTTAGAAAAGCGATCAAAAAATCCAAAAACACAGTCATTTACCTTCTTAGTGGATGGGAAGCCCGACAAGTAGTTCATGGAGATTGATTCCGATGGCCTGTCAGGAGTAGGTAGAGGGGTGTACATGCCCTGTTTCTTAGTGGTCGATTTGGCAATAGTGTAGGCAGTGCAAGACTTGATATACTTGTTGACCTCCTGTGAACTTTTCAACCTATGGAAATGTTTCTATAGCACTTCCACTGCCTTTTCAATGCCAAAGTGTTCTGTCACCCGACTATAGTGGGCTTCCTAGATTAGCTTCGCTCACTTTCTTGACGGAACGCAAATATGGCCCATACGACACATTAGCCCATCCTGAAGATGGAAATTAACAACAAATGCATTTGCACCCAACATTTGGTAGGTGGTGGCGAAGTCCGAGTCTGTCTCATAGAGTTTGGGCCATCCAGAGGTCTCATGGTCACAAGATTCTAGTACCATGGTGAGTGTCGCAACTAGCAGTATTCTGAGGCAATCAATGACATGGTTGGTGCTTCTTGTTTTATAGTTGCTGTTGAGGTGGAATTTCTATAATTATGTGGACCACTTATGATGGCAGTCATTTTTCAATTTTCCTTGTGTCTACATGAACTGTAGTGGCTTAGGATTAGTGTGGATGACTATCTCCTTCCCAAGAATGTAATGTATCCATTGGAGACATGATTGCATAATGGAGTACATTTATTTATCGTAATTATTGTACTTACGGAAAACATCTGATAGTGTCTCACTATGATAGGCCATGGGGTGATTGTGTTGAGTGAGAACGACACCCACAACATAGTTTGAAGCATCTGTCTTGATCTCAAAGGGATACTGCAAGTGAGGTAGTGAAATTATTGGGGATGAACACAAGCGCTGCTTCAAATCATCGAATGCTTGTTGTTAGGACCGACCCCACACAAATTTATCCTTACTACCACCACTGGTTACTTGGCTGAGGGCCCATGCAATATGGGATACTCCCAACATGAACCTGTGGTAGAAATTAGCAAGGCCCAAGAAGATCCGAAGCTCAGTGAGTGTGGTTGGGGATAGCCAGTAATGAATGACTTGGATCGTGGATGGATCCACATGTACACCATGATGATCAACGATGTAGCCCAGGTAATGGACCATGTCCATTCCGAAGGGGCATTTTTCCAAGTTGGTGTATAGATTGTGCTGTCGTAGGGTGTACAAAACCTACTGAATATCCTGCAAGTTTTCTTCCCAAGTCTTTCTGTAAATGAGAATGTCATCCAGATACACCACTACAAAAGTATTAGTGAATGGTCACAGGATATCGTCCATCATCCTCATAAAACTGGCTGGAGCATTTGTCAAGCCAAAGGTCATGATCAACCATTCAAAAATACCTTCCTTTGACTTGAAGGAAGTTTTCCATACATCTACCTATTCTATTGGGACCTGGTGGTAGCTAGACTTCAGATCAATATTACTGAAATATTTGGCCCCCATGATTTGATGAAGGAGTTCATAGATTCAGGGAATTAGGTACCGATTTCTGACTGTGATTTTATTCAGGGCTCGGTAATCAATGCAGAGTCACCAGGTTCCATCTTTCTTCTGTACCAGCACGATTGGGCTCCTGGAAGGTGATGAGATGGTATGGATGTGCCCCTTTTGGAGCAGTTCTTGGATCTATCTCTTGATCTCCTCATTCTCTAACAGAGAGCGGTGGTAGACTGGCCTAATGGACAGTGGTACATTGGGGGTTAGATCGATGGGGTGCTTGACCTAACAGTGCAGAGGTATCCCAGTAGGTGAGGAAAATATATCCAAGTATGATTCCATGACCTTATCCACTTGCTCATGTTTTGTGGAGAGGTTGGACGCGAAGACCATGGATGTGGCTACGATATTTCTCTCATTCTGAGAGAGAATCAAGAAGAAGACAAACTTCCCCATCTAAGATATGAGCTTCCTATATTGCTTGGAAGAGATCAAGGAAATAAAACTAGGTGGGACTACCTCCGATATCCTATACAATTTATTGTTCAAAGTAATAATTGTTAGAAAAATAGGACCGCGGAGCAATAAAATAAAAAAAATGCAGAAACAAAACACAGAAGACACACAATACAAGAGAGATACAGATTTACGTGGTTCACCCAGTGTGGGCTACGTCCACCAGAGAAATTGCCAGGTCCTTCCTTTATTATTATCCAACAAATGAAGGGATACAACCTACAGTAAAACCCGTTGTAACTTCCTCTTCATTCTCTCACAATCTCCTCTCTCGGAATACAATATTCACCATCATCCATAGCCGTAATACATTTCCCTCATAAAAGAGGGTTTCCTTCTAGGGGCAAAAACCCTAACATAATATCTTCCGTTAGATCTACGACCTTATAATGAATAGTCCAGATTTACAATGAAATTACAATATACTTTTACAAGGCAATTTTTGCTTTGGGGGATTCACCCCCGAACCCCCACTGGGGGCCTGCTTTCCCCCAGCCAAGGGGATGGACTCCCCGGACCCCGCAGAAGGGGTACCCCCCCTCTTCACTCCCCCGCGTGGAAGAGTGTACATACTTCTGGGGTGTAAATACTTCATGGGGTATAAACACGGCTGAAAGAAAGGATCTCCAAATCAGGAAGATAATCAGGCTCCACAACCAACAATAATAACACTGTGAGGCCTAGAATCATATATAGCATGGTGTTTCCATAAATACGGTTGGCCAAAAGTAACATTACAAACTTCGAGAGGGGAAAAATCACACAATATCTCATCTTTGAAGGGATTAACGTCGTATGATAGGCAACATTGCTAGTTGCATGGATGCCACTTCCTTGGTGGAGCCATCCAATGGTGTAGGGTTGCGGGTGTGGCATTTTTGGCAGGGTGATTCGTTTGACAACCTCTTATGAGATGAGTTTATTCTGGCTACCACTATTAACGATGAAATGAAGTGGGGTACCCTTCACCCACATCTGTGAATGAAAAAGGTGTTCACCTTCCTCTGACTTGTCTAGTTCACTAGGATAGAGTTTGGTGGTAGGAACGATAGAACTAGGTTATGCATCAATGATCCATCTCCCCCTTTCTGGTTCTGAATCAGATTCGAAACTCACATTTCATTAAGAGGCTTTCACCTTAGCCACCAATGAATACTTTGAGCGGAAATAAGTAGTGTTATGTTAGGGGCTCTTATGGAAGTCACACCACTTCCCAATATATTTCTTTGTCTTTCTAGTGTCCTTATTTGCTTGTGGCCTATAATGGTTTCCTTGAGGTAGCCTGTCCTTTATTTTTCCTTTGTTCTATAGTTTGGGGCCTCCCTTTCTTGGATTTTGCAGTGAGGGGTTCCCAGGCCCAAATTTCTACATCTTTTGTTTGAGATTCTACTTGATTTTGACGACATATCGGTAGGCCATGCCCAAGGATGAGATGTCTAGAAACTCCATTTCATCCTGAATGTATATATGCAGATCTATGCAATACTTGAGCACCAAATGTCACTCAGAATATTTGATACCCAACTTGGTGCACAAGGTATGGAAGATATTTGTGAGCTCGGGCACTGCTTGATCTCTTTCCTTCCGTAGTGTGGTCCATTTTGTATACAGGTCGCCATAGCTTCCAACAGGGTAGTATTGTTCCTTAATATCATCCCTAAGGGACTCCCAGGTGACTGAGAATGTAAATAATGAGGGTTCCTATGTTTCCTTCTGATCACAGAAAGTTTCCAACCAATCCTTGACATGGGGAACGACTTTGAGGAGCGCAAAAGTAATATTTTCTCTATTCAAGAATTTATGGACATCGAAATATCCTTCTAGAAGATTCAACCATTCATATACAACATCTGCGTCTATATGACCTTCAAATATAGGAATATCAAAATTAATTTGTACCTTGAAGGGGGCAACACCTCCGTTTCAGGAAGAGGCATCGCCTTTTGGTAGTCGCCAAAGGATTTGTGCAAAAATATCCATCATCTTGTTCCTCTGTTGCATGAGAGATTCCTCAAGAAAATTTTTGAAGGGATCTCCTACACCATCGTCTTTCTTTTCTCCCATCATGAGAGGTCACTTGGGCATGTGATATATTTTTTCCTCAAGAAAAACAAGCTTGAGACCTAATTCTTTATACCCTGACCTCGTTGGGGACATGCATTAAGAACGATAAGGAGCAGACCACTCTAATAGCACTGATCCATATTTTATGAGCATAAAAAAATGAATATAGATTATTATCAAAATATACTTAACACATAATAATAGATATACGGTAAAATTGGTTTCTAGTTCAGTAAGGAAATAAGATGCAACTATAAATGCAACAGAAAATAAGCTTGTTGGAATGGTGGTGACTTATCTTTGAGAAGAGATGTGATGACTGCACTCATTCGCCAGAAGACCATTATAATGAGGATCTGAAGGAATTTTTAAAAATAAATAGGAATGTCAAAAACCCTAGACATCCAAAAACCTAACCCTAGGAGATGAAACGCCAAAAGTCTTGTGGGCCTCATTTGGGTAAGTTAGTACATCAACTTCTCGAGGTTGTAACTTTTGCATATGATCTTCTTTTTAGGCGCACGATAGCCCGTTGGAAAGTTCTATAAAAGAAATATAATTTTTTTATGTGGTGATCCCTACACATGTTTACTGTGGTGATCATTGGAAATGTTGTTTAGGGCCTCAAAACGACCCTGGAAGTCAGGGACCTAGAAACAAGGAAAAAATTGTCGAACTTGAAAACTGCCAAAATGAGCCAGTTGGAATAGGTGGGAGGCCATCGACATCCATATGGATCATATGGAGATATGGATCATAGGATATCTACAAGTGGGTATGTGTTTAACCTGTTTGGAGGAGAAATAAGTTGGATGAGAAAAATACAATCTGTAGTGGCACTTTCAACTACAAAAGTTGAATACAGGGAAACTACTCATGCAAGGAAGGAAGCAATTTGGTTACAAAGATTGTGTTTAGGTATTGGGTTGGTACAAAAATCTATAAGGATAGATTGTGACAGTGAGATTGTATTTGTTCTGTTCAAGAACTTGACTTATCATTCAAAGACAAAGCATATTGATGTTCAATATCACTTTGTGAGAGACATGGTGGAAGAAAAGAAGGTGTTGCCGATGAAGGTGGACACTTGGAAGAATGTTGCAGATTCATTAAAAAAATATGTGAGCATTGATAATTTCTCTTGGTGTAGAGGATCTATGGTCATTGTTTCCCTGGATTGTTGACTATGTAACCATGTAACCCATTGTGTGCAAAGAAAACAACAAGTGGGAGAATTTTGGATATGTGTTATATTCTTTTCATGACTAGAACTAATGTCTATGTTATGTGGGGCGTGTAGGGGGTAAGAGGGGGGTTGCAGGGGGTGGAGCCTTTAAAAAACAAATTCTCAGTTTTCGTGTCCATTTTTGGGTAGTTCTCATTTTTCTCGTCCATTTATGGGCAGTTTTTCAGCACATGGTTTTTCAATGATGGTTTTATATTTTTGGTTAAGGAATTAGGGTTGTTGACTAATCCAGGTCATTGGATTAGGGTTTTGGATGTCGTTGGCTCCTATATGTATATTGTGTTGTAAACAATGTATGATATGAATGAATATAGAATATGATGGTTTTCTCGGTTTGGGTTTCCAGGGGAAAAATCTCTGTGTAATGTGTGTATCTTCCATTGTATCTTTTTTATTCTTTTATTGAAAAAAAAATTGTAGTAAAATATTGTACAAGGTTAAAAATCTATAGTCAGCTAGCATGGAAAGTGGGGAATGGAGAGAAAGTGAGGATAAAATATTATTCATTGATTAGTTATGGGAATGCATTCAATTTGTTTTAAAATGTAACTAATTCTCTTCATGAGAAAAGTATTTATAGCCTTTCTCGTAGTTCTTATCATGAAATGACCACTATTTGGTTCTAGGAATGAAATAATCAAAATTTCTTAGGGATGGAAGGAAATGTTTTATCTCAATGGGAAGTTTTATGTATCTAGGATGAAGAGTAGTCATCTTAGAATAAAAGAGGAATACACCACTTTAGTCTAAGCCAAAATTCCTACTCTATGGTTTTATACTCCCAAATTAGGATACAAAGAAATTTAGAGAGGAAAGACCTAAAATCATTCAATGGAGGTGGAAATCAATATGGAAGATTAGGTCTCTAATGAAAGAAAAAATCTTCATGTGGCTAATTATCAAGAACAAGGAAAGAACTTAGAAAGTGTTTCAAAAGAGAAATAATTAAGGACCTGATAGGTGTTTATTGTGTGAAGAATAAGAGGAAACCATACGTCGTTATGAGTATGCAAAGTAGATTTGGGTAGAAATGGATAATTTTTTAATCTTCGAAGAATATTGGAAGGGAAATTCAATAGTAGATTGTCTAAAAAATTGGACCTCAAACAAACTACAAATATCTCCCTATAATAATAATTTGGGGGATCTGGCTTGAACGAATGCATATATATTCGAAGGGAAATTCATTCCCCACTTCCCATGCTAGCCAAGTATTACAGTGGGGCCTTCTTTGTTGGAGCAAGCCAAGGATCCCCATTAAGATGTGGTTCTCAAGGAATCCTATACTTGAATATAATCACTTCTATAAATTCAAAGTGGAGTTAATAAGGGGGATAATAATTTTGCTAATTTATTTTCTTTGAAATTATTATTAGTGGTTGCTACCAAAAAAATGGTTCTCGAGGACTCCTATACTTGAATATAATCACGTTTATAAATTCTGATCCAGGTGGATCTTGATGGTCATCGACCTTTTACACTAAATCAACATTTTGAGACTATGGTTTTGATAAACCATGATATTCACCCTTTTGATGGGGAATGGAATGTAATTCCATCTTCATTCGTTAATTACATACATCATGTAATGCTTTCCTAGTGGTTTTATGTATATGCCTTCAACATAGTGTAAATGCATTGGATCCCATTACAACTCTACAATTAAGCGTGCTCAGGCTAGAGTAGTACTGGGATGTATGACCTCCCGGGAATTCCTAATGTTTTACATTCCTATGGCATTTTATAAACTTAGATTAATTTATCCCACATGCATCATGGAAATTGTTCTCCTCTCACTCTCTCATATATAATTGAGGTGAAGGAGGCCCTTTAAGAATGCAATGGACTATGATGTAAATATTGTTGGGAATGGAGCATAGCCAACATCTCTTTCTTTTCAGAGATAAGCTACCCCATTCTTCCAACTTGTGTTCTACAATGTTTTTCTCTCTTCTTCATTAATACAAGTTGGGTTTCACTATATTTACGTTTTCTCTTCTATATTTTTGTTTTTGTTTCATTTTTTTCTCAGCACAATCTGAATCAGTGGTATCAGAGCAGTCTACTCATTGTCATTTCTCAGATCAGGTCCCCGATGAGGTCAGGTTATAATGATTTGGGTCTCGAGCTAGTTTCACTTGAGGAAAACCTCTCTCACTAGCCCAAGTGACATCCAATGGAAGAAGAAAAGAGAGATGAAAGAGCAGGATATCCTTTCAAGAAGTTTCTCAAGGAATCCCTCATGCGACAGATGAATGAGATGATTGACAACTTTGCTTAGATCCTTCAAAGAATATCGATGGAAACAATCGAGGCATCTTCGACAAGCAACAATTTAGATGCGTGACACCCTTCAAGGTACAAGTCAATTTGAATATCCCCTTATTTGAATTCCAGATAGATGTAGATGCTCTAGAAAAATGGTTGAATCTGCTAGAAGGTTATTATTCTGCCCAAATCAAATTCGACAGTGGAAATATTACCTTCGTGCCCCTTAAATCCCTTCCTCATGTCAGATCTTGGTGGGAAGTTTACTGGGAGAGGTACACCATCGGTGAATCTACACCATTCAGAAGAGAACCCACTTGGGCGACCTTTGTAGATCCCCTAAAGGAGGACTTATACCTGTCGAAAACTATGATGACCAGTACATGATATGGACAACTCTATGTCAGAAAAGAGATGAGACAGTGTCAGAGTACACTAACATCTTCCATACCTTGCACTCAAATATGGGTATCAAAGACTCTGAGCGACACCTGATCTTGACGTATCACAGTGGTCTCCACAGGTACATACAAACATAGATGGATTTCTTGGACATATCCTCATGGGGATCTTCTTATCGATATGCAGTCAAAATTGAGCAGAAGTTAAAGCAATGGAGTAAGAGAGTTTGAGTTCGAAAATATGCCACAAAAAAAGTATGGAAAAGGAAACCCTAACTCATAGAATGAAGGACATATTAGCAAGGAAGTCCAACCTCAAGAGAGCCATTCCAAGGCACAGAAATTGAAGAAGGGTAACATGAATTTTTATAAAGACACCAGAAAGTGGTTTGAGTTCCACAAAATCCCCTAGAACACTGATGAATGTCACTCAGAAATGTTATTGGTGGTTGATCTCAAAGAAATTGAATCAGAACCGGACTTAGAATTTGATTTAGAGCACAATAAAGGGAAATGAATCATCGATGCAGAACTCGTTGGTACCATCACGACCACAATAATGCAACCAGAAGAATTAGAGGAGATGGAGGAGGGGAGTTCCTCTTCCACTCCTAGATGGGGGTAAAGGGGACTCCATTACATTTCATTATTGACAATGAGATTCAGAAGAACCTGATCTCATTCGAGGTTGTCAAGATATTAAATCTTCCAATGATTCCACACCCTCAACCATACACCATCAAATGGTTGAGCCTAGGATGAGACATTTGTGTCAGCCAACAGTGCATCTTGTCCTATGGCATCAAGCCCTTCAAGGATGAGGTAGTGTGTGATGTTGCACCACTTGAAGTCTGTGATGTTATTTTAGGACAACCATATATGTGGAAATGTCACACTATCTATGAGTCTCGGCCCCACAATGTCATTGTTACTCTAATAGGTCGGCTCTACATGGTACCAGAGGTAGTTCCGACTAGTATCTTGGAAAAAATTGTGTCGCAAAGTAAGATATCATACAAAAAAGTTTAGCGTCTTCAAGATCCAGTCAGAAGGTGAACAAAAATACAATACGACCACTATAGCCTCAGCCTAAGACATTTCTAACCAGTAGAAGCAGGTCGACAAGATTATAGAGGAAAACTAACATAATGAGATTCTTCCATATGTTCAACATAACTCTATTGGCCACGACCATTTTCATGTGTGCTTGGGGTTCCTACTAGTGGTCCCCATTGATATAACTCTTCTTGTTACATCTCCTATGACAAAGTCCTCGCACACTCAAACCAAGGTAGAACATGCAATAAAATCCATTGAATGGATCCAACACCTCCAACAGGTTTATGACATCCTTCCACAAACAATGTACAAGGTGGAAATCTACTTCAACAAGGAAAGAAACTCACCAAGGTTCATATTCAACAGAATTTTCTCGAGCTCTCAAGGGAACATGATGCAATGGGGACCATTGCTTCCTAAAGGGAGAGGAATGATCCAGGTGGATCTCAGTGGCCATCCACCTTTTCCACTAAATCAACATTTTGATCCTATGGTTTTGATAAACCATGATATTCACCCTTTTGATAGGAATGGAATGTAATGTCATCTTCATTTGTTAATTACAGACAACATGTAATGATTTTATAGTGGTTTTATGTACATTCCTACAACATATTGTTAATGCACCAGATACCATTAGGACTCCACAATTAAGTATGCTCAAGCTAGAGTAGTACTGGGATGGGTGACTGCTCGGGAAGTCCTAGTGTTTTATATTCCTATGGAATTTCATAAACTTAGATTAATTTATACCACATGCATCATTATAATTTTTCTCCTCTCACTCTCTCATATATAATTGAGGTGAATGAGGCCATTGAAGCATACGATGGAGTTGTATTTCATATGAAGTTGTATTTCATTGTGTTTTTGTGTTCTCTGCTATATTTTTGTTTTTGTCTCTGAGTACATGGTGAGTGTTGAAACAAGGGGTGACATATGAGCACATGATGACATGGTGAGCCCATGAGCATATCAAACATCTGAGTACATGGTGACATGGTGAGTGTCGAAACAAGGGGTGGGCACACCCATGAACATATCAAGCACTTTAATTCATAATCTCTTAAGCACAATAATTCATAATCTTTCTTCATGATTTCTTCTTATATTTCATGAGGAAGTTGTTCTTTCTATTTCTATTGAGAATGTGAGTTGTTTCTTACTTCAAATTTACTTGATGTATAATGATGGGTTGTTTGGTCTCTATAGCCTTTTGTTTAAGTGATATTTTTTTGAGAGTTAACATGCTATTTTGAGCAAATTTGGGTGAATAATGTTTAGTGAAATTTTTTTGTGTGTTTTCACTTTTATGTGGAAAGTTCCTTTTGAAAATGAATTCTCATATGATTAGGAATGAAACATACATGTTCTATACATTTATTAGAAAAATTAAAATAAAGTTTTATATGTAAATACGATTTTGAGTGGATGGATAAAATTTTGAGTGAGATTAATCATTAAGAACATATTTTTACTCCTAAGAAGTCTAAGAGTTCAAATCCAAATAGGTTAGGATAAAGCCAATCTTAAATTAAATTATTATTTTATTATTCATGGTTAACATGAAAATATCAAATGATTTTTTTTAATTATATTATTATTATTCACAATGTATATGTACGTAAATTTTAAAGTAGTTAGATATTTCATTTTTCACTTTTAATAATTTAATTAAAAATATTCTTATATTATTTTTATTTTTTTTAATTATTAATTACAGTAATCATAATGATAAAGTGTGAAATAAAAATAGTTCAATTTTCTAATTTTAATAAATTTATATTTACGTCGAAAGGCGTACACCTATTGACAATGGACATATTTAATAGGGGTTTAGTGTTTAATAAGTTTTCTATGGACAAGATTAAATATGGCTGGAATATTCTTAGTAGTCACAGAAATAAATGGTTGTGATTTCAATCATTGACTTCCTAGCTATTATAAAGACATCCGTTTATGTGTTTACTTTTTTACATTTACCTAATCATATTTAAAAATTACTTTGATAGTTAACTGATTGCCACGTAAGTGATTTACATAAATTAAAATATTAACACCAGAGCTCAACAGTTTATTTGTTAATCAATAATAAAATTTAATATATTCTTTTAATGATTCTTTTCATCTTATGAGCCTGTGACTGTGCTAGTAATAAATATCATCCGAAAAGATGGAAGGTCGACTTAAATATAAAATCTACCTAATTTAATATGCAAACATAAAAGACGGTAGATAACATAGATTTTAGATAACTTTTACTTCATTTAAAATTTTTATATTTATTTAAAATATTCTACTTCATGATGAAAATGATGAGAAATTTGACTTATTAGGCTATTGGAAAGAATTATAACACAAAAAATTATAGATATACATTATAGATATGAGATTGCATATGTACTTAACAACTTTAATATTTTCATATTTTAATTTTATATGCTTCAACAATTTTTATTTTATCAAATGAGAATTTATATTATATTATGAAATTTTATTTAATTAAAATATTATGAAAAATATTTATATAAAAAAAATAATCAAATTCAAGCTTACAATTCTGAATTTTAAAAAGATGATAAATTCAATGTTACATTTCTGAATGCTTAAAAGATGACCAAATTTAATCTTACAATTGTAAATCCTAAAAAAAACATCTTACAATTCTAAATATTAATTATTAAAATATATCAAACTGATATAAATAAGGTAAAACAACTTTCTTATATACATATGAATTTAATTTTTTTAAATAAGTTTAAATAAGAGTTTTTTGGATATACACTTAATTTTTTATTATTTTAAAAGATTAAAACATTTTCCCTTACAAATAAAAATTCTACATTACATAAAGAAGTTGAAACATATATAATTTTTTATGGATCATTGGAAGATTAAACATATTTTCTTTAACAAATAAAAGTTTA
>ML854187.1:0-15719 GCA_009831015.1 Picea engelmannii
ACTGTGTATGTGTGTGATTGTTCATTTCTTATTGCTCATTATTGGATAATAATTCTACATTGATATAACACTTGGATTATTTGGAGAAAAAGGATTATAATTACGCTATTATTGATTCACCCCCCCTCTCAGTAATCCAACAGGTTCCGGGAGCTTCTGAAAAGTTTGTGAGAATATTATTGAGCTTGTTATCCTCCTACGCAGTGGGGGTATTCATCAGAAAGGTATCATCCACAAATTGACTGTGATAGGATTTCGGCTGGAGATTGTGAAGAGGGAGGCCTTTGAGGGAACCATCCTCAACTGAGGCATTAATGTAATGACCAAGGCCTTCATCCATTATGCCAAAAAGGAAAGGGGAAAGGGGTTCCCCCTGACGTATGCCTTTGGTGGGGGAAGATGGTTGGGAGGGAACTCCATTAAATAGAATGGAGAAGAAGGTTGAGGAAGTGCGTTGCATGATCCAAGCTATCCAGATTGTGTCCAAGACAATGGCCTCAAGGAGGGAGCACATATATTGCCAACTTATCCTGTCAAAATATTTTGAGAGATCAAATTTGATGAGCATACATGGGGTACGATTTGACTTGAGTGAGTGTATTACCTCATGCGCAAGGATGAAACTATCCATGATTTGGCATCCCTCCGCGTAGATGAATTGTTCCTTAGAGATGATGAAAGGCAGGACCGGTTTGAGTCATAGAGCTATTACCTTCATGATGATTTTGTAGATTGCATTGTAGAGGGAAATGGGTCGAAACTTCTTTGTATGGGATACCCTTTCTTCCTTTGGGATAAATGTGAGGAAAGTGGCATTGAAGGCCGAGAGGACTTGTCTAGATGATCTGGATTCCTCTATTACTTTCCATACTTCTACCCTGATCATCGGCCAACAATAGTGAAAAAAATTTGGTGTATATCCATCCGACCATGAGTCTTTACCTAGTGGCATCTCTTTAACTACTTGATCAACTTCCTCTTGTGTGATCAGCCTCATCAATGTTTCATTATGTTCCTTTGTGATAAGGGAGGGAATGTGCCCGGTTATCTTGCTTATGGTCAACATTCTATCACTTAGGGGTTCGGATAGGATTTCTTTGTAGTAGTTAACTAGTTCCTCTTATATGCTTGCATGATCCAGAATGGGGTTACCCTAGGTGTCTTCTAGTTCGATAATTCTATTGATATATCGCCTATGCACCATGGAGAGGTGGAAGAACTTGATGTTCCTTTCTCCATCCTTAGGCCATTGTACCCTGGATTTCTGTCTCCAAAGTATCTCCTCTTGTTTCTGACACTCCTCCAGATCTTCCTGTATATTTTCTTCCTCCCTTACAGAGTCTACCATCTGTCCCTGTGAAATAAATTCTTGTTGTAGGTCCTCTAGGTGCTGCTCGATCTCATTTTTTTTGGAAGATATTACCAAACATGTTTTTGTTCCAGTTCTTTAGATGTCATTTGAAGTTCTTTAGCCTTTATTGAAACTTGTAAATGCATGTTCCATGGTCTATCTCTACCTGCCTCCACCAGGTTGTGGAAAGTTCTCGAAAATCCAGGTGGATGAGCCAGAAATTTTCGAATATGAAGGGTTTAAGCTTGGGTGTTGCTTTTGTATCTAACCAGAGAGAGACTGGCCAATGATCTGAACCTGCTTTTGGGAGAATGTTGGCTTCCAACACTGGATCATCCAACAATATTGATTCGGAGATGAGGTAGCGATTTAATCTACTTGCAACATGTTGGGTTTGAGATCTCTGGTTGGACCAAGTGAAAATTACATTTATGTTTTCTATGTCTATAAGTTTTAGCTAGTCTATTAGTGATATGAACTTACCATTGTCTTGATCTAACTGCTTTGTGCCTCCAGTCTTCTCCACCAGTGTAAGAATGATGTTGAAGTCTCCCCCTACTATCCAGCATGCATATCTCAGCAGCGAACTTATTGTGGATATCTTGTGTAGGAAAAGGTCCATGTCCTAGGCACTTTGTGGTCCATCGGTATTTGTAATCATTCCATCTTTGTTAGATCCCTATGCCCTGAAATGGATTGTGAGTGTGCCAACCATGGAAAAAGGTTGACTTATTATGATTGTGGCAAGGTTCCATAGAATGGCTAAGCCCCCTACAACACCATTTGAGTCTGTGTGAATGGAGTTACAATTCCTCCGGCATTGTTGAAATATGTCCTCGGTTTCTTCCCCAGCACATTTTGTTTCCTGTAAAAGGAGAATGTATGGATTATTTGCATGAATATTGTCTCGAAGGGTCCTTTGTTTGGACCTTCCATTAAGCCCTCTAATGTTCCAGGTGATTATCTTCATCATGATGAGTTGGGTGGTGGGGATAAGTACCCTTCTGTAAGACAATGGATCTATCCCGAGTTAAGCATATAGTTTCCTACCTCTTTGATGAGTTGTTGTGTTGATTTGTGGCATCGACGTTTTCTTTCGCGGGGAGTGCGCCTAGGATCAAGTACTATATATGGGGTTATTCCTTATTGTGAAGTGGCCCCTGTTGTGGAATCAATGAATACTTTGTGCACTTTCCTAAGTTGTTATATTGGGATGGTTTGCAGCTCCTTTTTATTGAAGGCTTCCTCCAGTTTCTCTAGGTCAATGTCCACTAGATCTTGATCATCCAACTGCATGAGGGTGTCCCCACCATTCTAGTTTATCCTCATTCTGTTTAACTATGGGATTTGTTTCTTGGTTCTGTCCTTTTGTTGATTTAGGTTGTAGCTTGGCTTTTCCTTTATCATTGTCCTGGTTTCCTTTCTTGTGTGTATTTTCCACCTCCTCTTATATTGGGAGTTGATTTAGGATGTCAAAAGAGTTGTTGATGGGGATCTTCTGGTTGCTTTCTTAATTGTGCTTTTTGGGGGGTTGTCTTTTCTTGTCTGTGACTGTTGTGTAGCCATCCTTTTTCTTTACGTCCCCTGCTTTTGAATTTTGAGCATTTAGAGGATAGTCACGGAAGAGGTGACCATGCTCATGAAATTTCCTATAATGGAAGGGATATGCTCATGATCAATGGTTTTGTTCGAGTCCTCGTCCTGGTATTTTATATTTATTGATCATGGTAAGGCCTTAGAGATATCCATGTAGACACATATGCAGGCATAGGAGGTGTATTTCCTTTGTTTTTTCGCCTCTAAGGATTTTACATATCCTCCCGATGTGTTCTCTATTCCCATGAAAATTTACTCAAGCCATAATTATTGGGAAAGGGAGTAGATTTAGATCCAGAATGGTGCCACGGTGAAATCCTCTTTCTCTGGGCTAAAGTGATTTGTCCAAAATCTGAGGAAGAGCCCTGCAAAGTTGTAGAAATATGGTCCATTGTTGAAGACCTGGTCTTTATCCTCTAGGTTGTAGAGGATGATCATGAAGAACCCTTTGGAGCTGAGTTGAACTTCATAGTCCCCCTTTGGCTTCCACCAAGCTTCGATCCATCACATGAGGTACCTTTCTGATGGTCAAAGACCCAGAAATTCCCCTACTAGTGCATGTTCTTTCATGAACTGGGTGTGTTCCCCGACCCTAGTCAAGTTAATAGTATACCTAGGAGGTTTATCAGATTGGGGGATTCATTTTCCTGGTTCCCATACTTGAGATTCCTTTGTATGAGACATACTTGTCTCTACCTCGATCTCTTTGTTGAAACCCTAATCTTTGGAGGGGAATTGTTCCCGCAGATGGGGCGGTGGCTCAAAACTCGGTCGCTTGGCTCTTTTCCCCTCTCTGTCATCCACGGCTAAATTTATGTATGAGGGGGGTTGCACCCCCCCTAGATTCATTGCCAGAGATTAGACGCTCTAGCCATGTGGTATCCTGCAATTCAATGTGCGACAGCTCCATCTGTAGAAGATTGGATTAGCCGCATGTAGAGAGGAAGATAGGGTTTTCTGCAGAGTGATGAATTAGAGCGTCATCATATTATCTTAGTGAAAAAATATTCAAGTGTTGTTGTTAATTGGCCTTGTACCTTGAATATTCTAGGGTTTACCTGGGGTACCATCCTCTAAATGAGAGGAAGTACTCAGGGGTTTTACCAGCCATTGTAACATGGAAAATAAAAAAATGATTATGTGAATGTTTTAGAGGGTAATTTTGAAAGAAAAATAAAAAAAAAGTTGCCAACTCTAATACAAACACACGCTCAATCTCAAATTAGATGGCTAAGCAAGATATATTGCATGCATTTGAAATCAATCATAGGTGTGGGAAACTTATAAGTATTTCCAGTTTCTAAGATTTTTGGACTTGAGCATAGCTACATTTCCCTGTGCTTTTGTTTTTTAATCTCTTTACATGCTTGCATTTCACTATCCAACTTTCAACTCTGTGACACTTAGGCTCTCTCTTCAATTTAACCCCTATTTCCATAATGAGGTAGTTGTAGAATCCACCATTGGAGTGCCTCACATATATAATCCACCATTGGAGTATACTTGTAAAGAAAATAATTACAGCTATCAAAGGAGTACAATCTATCTTTGTATTCATCATTAAATAATATTGTAAAATGGCCTTCGATCATTTTCATTAAGGTTTAACAATAAAAACCTAGCATAGCCATATTACCTTGAATTTTTCATTCAAGCAATGTTATTCCCAAAATTTGAAACAACTCAAAATGCAAGGTTAACTACCTAAGTATGTTTCCAAGAATCTTTTTAAACATGGGTTCAAGGTTGTTATAATATATGCCATACTAGCATCAATCATACACAATGGATAAACATTCATTTTCATCCATCATCCTATGAAAAAATTCATATGGGCTAAGGAAGAACCATTTAGGGTTCAGGCCATCATAGAGCTGCAAAACATGTCAAGGGCATGCATTTTTATAGTCCAGGCATGCATATGTCATTAACAAAGTGTGCATATTCCTCCTTACTATGTAAACATGCAATCCCATGCACTCGGCATGCATTTTCAACTTGAGGCATGCATTTTTTCCTAAGAGGGCATGCATTTTTATCAATACCATGTTTTCATGTAATTTCATAAGGTCGGCATACAATTACCAACACAAGGCATGCATTTTTATTCCTAGGGCATACATTTTTCACCATGCCTTGTTTTCATGCATTTTTATGCATTATTCCCTTTCAGGGTGTGCATTTTTCACCATGGGGTGTGCATAATTTATCTCAAGGATTGGATGTTTCATAAACCTACATATATATGGTATCATCATACCAATTTCGCCATTTCCCATGAATTTCCCTCAATATGGCATGCATTTTAACAAGGCCATTTTAAACAATTTGACCTCTTTGTTTTACAAGGCAGTTTTTACCCTTTGTTCATAGTAGAAGGATTTTGGTCTGAAAATGCACACTATATCCTCTAAAATGCAAGCCTAAGGCATAAAATGTTTTATGCCTTATTGTAGGATGGGGATGTTATCATTTCCCACCCATTCAATTCTCATATTGTTTCCATTATTGGTTTTTTATGCTAGCCAATTTCCAAATAATGGAAGGATTGTAGAATATAATTCCACATTATTGACACGTTGTTTGAATATTTACTATCCTTTCTTATCCATTCCTCTTCTAAGAAAGGAATAATTCATTTCATTTGTATTGTTCGTTGCATAATCTCTCTCTCTCTCTCTCTCTCTCTCTCTCTCTCTCTCTCTCTCTCTCTCACACACACACACACACACACACACACACACGTGCACACACACACACACAAAGTAGTAATTATGTATATTTTCAATTAATTAGGTAAGTACCAAGTTAAACATAATAATGTATATATTGAGCCTCTTATCAACGAGCTACTAAAGTTATGGGTTGGCATCACTATGTACGACATCTATAGACCAAGATGATATTGAAGGAGAAGATGATGCAGAGGAGAAAGTATATGTGTTAGACGAAGAAGTCAAAGAAGTTTAGCCAGATGTAGATGATAATGTTCTCAATATATGATGATATTGACGATTAGGATTAGGGTTTCTATTGTTGTGTAAAACAATATGATTTTGGTTTATATTGTTGCATAAAACCCTAATTAAAGCTTGTTAGAGCCTCCACATCTAAAAATGCACACTCACACTTAAGAAATACATGTTTTTATTTTAAACTATAATGTCTTCCCGTGTGCAAATTGCATGCCAGGCTTCACAAAAATGCCTAGAATTTAGTAAAGGGTTGAAATATACATTGGTTTGGGATTACATGCATGAATAAATATGTTTTGTCACATTTATAACTCTAAAAAAAGTTACTTGAAGTTGAGTTATACACATATGCACCACCATTCTCATCTCTTTTTCCAGATGTTTGAGTAAATCATAAGTGATATGCCCACATGAAATTTTCTGATTTTAACTTCCTTACATATTATTGGATGATAGCTCAACCAATCTTAATTGGGACAAATATTGAGAGACCTACCATGACCGCAACCTTGATCATCGTTGTAAGTAGATGTGTTAGACGAAGAAATCGAAGAAGTTGAGTTAGATGTAGATGATATTGTTCTCGATGATCATATTGACGATGAAATTATCAAAAATGGCATTGATGATGATGTTGTTATGACCAATCCTTTCAACGTTGATTCTGAACCAAATGATGTAGATGCAGAGTTGGACGAAGAAGAATATCAATGATATTGTGTAATGTCTCTTTCCCAATGATCACTCCAGGAGGACTTAATGGACTATTTGATTCCCATATGCTATAGTCAGTGCAAGGGAATTAATTTATTTAATTATTTAATTTTTCCTGGTGAAAAAGAAACATTTAAAGGTGATATTGAATAGTTAAATTAAATGGTGATATAAAGTGACTTTGGGGAAATATTAAAGAGGACTTTATAAAGTTACTTTATAATTAAATATTAGAGTGGAAAAGGAAAAAAGGGTCATTTCCATGCAAATCAAGTTGCCGTTAATCACCTCTACCTCTCTCAATAAATTGTGTCATTCATTTGTTGATCTTGATGTATCAAAGGGGGTCAATACAATACATTAAATATTGCTCCAGCATGGTTATTTACAAGTCATGAATAATACATAAATTAAAATTGTATTTGATGTGTTTTATTGCTGCTATGACAGATTGAATGAGATTGTTATCACTTGCATTAAATGTAATAGATATTTTTTTTTGTTGAATACAATAAAACCCAATTTGTGTGCCAAATCTATTATGGATGTGTGTGAAATTGTCTTATGAAAAGATCTAAAATTTTAATAAACACAAAAACATATCAGCACTTCGGAAGGAGATCTCACAGTGGTATTGGAGTTGGTATTTATGCCAACCTGTGAGTTGTATGTTCTTTTAATGCATCCAAAGGACATGGAATATATCACATATAGGAGTAGAAGTAGAGAGGGGTTGATAACATATTTCACTCAGATTCATAAGAAGAGGAAAACATGAGGGATAGGGATGAACCGCCTGAGGGTAGCACTCTAAGTATTTTGAATGACTTTGCAAGGGGGAAACAATAGTTGGTTCATCTTTTCACCTAGTTTATAACAAATGATCAAGGGAACCAAAACAATGTTGGAAATAATGGTTCAAGAGGAACTAATGACAACAACGGTAAAAATGGGAATCATGTTGAAGGGAGAAACACTCATACCCTTGCACAGAATAACACTCAGACAACTAGTAGAGTGACTCCTAGACCTCTCTTACCTCAATTTATGGAAGGATAACAAGCTCGAAATCAAAGAAAACAAGTATGAGGTGAAGGATTTACTAATTATTTGAGGGACTATGAAACTGTTGCAGAGGAATTTCATGCAGCTATGTCTTTACATGATTTTTGTACCATTAAGTACATGAATAGAACAAGGGATTACAAAAGGGGCCCACAAAATCTAGATCTTCGGTGGAAGGTTGGAAAATTGTCTATCCCTTCCTTTGATAGCTCATACAAATGCACTACCAAAGCTTGCGTTCAGAAGTTGGACACATATTTCCAACTCAATCCTATGTTGGAGACATAGGCCATCAAATATGCTACATTACATTTGGATGGAGAGGCCCATGACTGGTGGTACCATGAGCTAGTCACATTGGGGCATGCTAGTATTACCTTGTACTTGGAATTCATGTAGAATCTTATGGAATGATTTGATAAGAAGGACCCAGAGTTGTATTTTAGGGAGTTGGCACAGTTCAAGCAGATTGAGATGGTGGATGCTTACATTTCATAGTTTCATAGGATCATGGTCATGGTGATGGATGTGTTGTAGCATAGGTTGATTATTCTTTTCATTGAAGGAATAATTGAGCCCTTGCATGTTTGGATTAAGGCTTTCAAACCAGTGTCTCTACATGATTCTATCATTAGAGCTCGAGACATGGAGAATGTAGTTCCAAAGAATAAATTTTATTCTAAACCTTTCCTTCCTTAGAAAAAAAAATTCAAGAAACCCTTCCAGAAGGAGTGGCCCAAGAGAGATAAGTTGGATGACGAGACTCATAAAGAAATGAGAAGAAAGAAACTGTGTTTCAGCTGTAAGGATCTTTGGTAACCTAGTCACAGATTCATGGGTAAGGGTAAGGTGCATTACATAGAGGTGTTTTCAGATATTGATGGGGAAGAAGAAGCAGAACAGGTTGAGGGTAGTGAGCACAACAGTCCAGATGATGAGCAACCACATGAGGAGGTTAATTGAGATCCTGCGTGTTTGGATTAAGGCCTTCAAACTAGCGTCTCTACATGATTATTTCATTAGAGCTCGAGACATGGATAATATAGTTCCAAAGAATAAATTTTGTTCTAAACATTTTCTTCCTTAGAAAAAAAAAAAGACAAGAAATCCTTCGAGAAGGAGTGGCCCAGGAGAGATAAGTTGGATGACGGGACTTGTAAAGAATTGAGAAGAAAGAAACTATGTTTTAGCTGTAAGGTTCTTTGGTAACCTAGTCACATATGCATGGGTAAGGGTAAGGTGCATTACATAGAGGTGCTTTCAGATAGTGATGGGGAAGAAGAAGCAAAATAGGTTGAGGGTAGTGAACACAGCAATCCAGATGATGAACAACCACATGAGGAGGTTAAGGGTGGGACTATTGTCACTCTATCGGGTGTTCCTAGATTTAACTCTTTCAAAATCCAGGGAGTATTACAGGGGCAGTGTGTCATGGTTTTGATTGATAGTGGGGCAACTCACAACTTCATTGCCTCAGCTCTGGTGGCTAGGAGAGGCATTCCTGCAAAAACATTTGAGGGATTTAATGTAGTGATATCTGATGCATTCAGTATGACATGCACACAGAAGGTTCCACGGTTGAATGTAATGTTGGGAAACTACAGTGTGACATATGACTTTTATGTAGTTGAACTAGGAGACGCTAATGTCATCTTGGGTATTCATTGGATTTATTCCTTGGGAAAAAATTATCAGAACTACCAAACAATGGACATAGAATTCAGGGTAGCATATGGTAAGAAGGTGGTTCTAATGGGTATGGAAAATGGTACTACTAATATTGTTTCATCTTAGTTGATGGAAATCATATTCAGGCACAGAGATGTAGCTTTCGTAGAAAAGTGTCCGATTACATCTAAGAAGCCTTCGAATAGCATCCAACCTTATCATGTAGACATTCAATCATTATTGAGAAAACATGACCAGATCTTTAGAGATATTCCTCCAAGGAGACCTCCTGACAGAGGTTTTGAGCACACCATTGACTTAGAATAAGGGGCCAAACCAATGATAACTACTCCTTATAGGCACCCGAAGAAGGTAAAGGATGAAATAGAGAAGGCCATCAAGTATTTTTTAGATATGGGGCATATTAGACATAGTTCCGGTCCATTCGCTTATTTAGTGGTCTTGGTTAAGAAGGACAGAACTATGGGGATGTGTATTGACTATTGGGACTTGAAAAAGAAAACTATCAAAAACAAATATCCTATTCCCGGGATTGATTAGTTGTTGGAGGAATTGCATGTGCCATTCTATTTCTCGAAGATTGATCTTTGATCGGGATATCACCAAATCAAGGTTAGGGAGTAGGATATTCACAAGACTACTTTCAGGTGCCATTATGGGTGCTATGAGTTCTTGGTCATGCATTTTGGGTTGACCAACGCACCCTCCACTTTCCAGTCTTGCATGAACCACATTTTCAACAAGTAGCTACGAAAGTTTCTTTCAGTGTTCTTTGATGATCTTCTTATATACAACGGGACATGGGAGGATCACTTGAGGCAATTAGATGATGTATTGGGAATTCTAAGGGATCGTTCATTATATGCTAAGGAGTCTAAATTTGAATTTGGCATGAAAAATATTTTTTGTTTGGTCCATATGATCAGTGTGCAGGGTGTGCAGGTGCATCAAGAGAAGATACAGGCCATATTGGATTGGCCACTGCCTAATACCCTTATATAGTTCCATGGGTTTTATGGATTGTGCACTTATTATAGGCACTTTGTGAAGGGTTTTTTGAATTTGGGTGCATCCCTGATAGATCTCATGAAGAAAGGGGAATTTAGGTAGATGGGAGAATATCTCAGGGAATTTGACAAGCTCAAGGAGGTGATGATCACTTATCCAGTATTGGCACTTCCTGATTTCACTCATCTGTTTGTTATTGAGTGTGATGCTTTGGGTGAACATTTATGAGATGTCTTAATGCAGAAAAGACATCCAATATCATTTGAGAGTCGAAATCTCACGGGACCATGGAGACTCTATTCCATCTACGACAAGGAGATGCTCGTTATTATGCATTTCTTGATGAAGTTCAGACAATATTTGGTAGGTGGAAGGTTTGTGGTTAGGACTGAACATAACAGTCTGCAGTATTTATTGGAATAGAAGGATATGAATGAGAGACAGCAAAAGTGGGTCAACAAGATATAGGTTTACGATTTTGACATCGACTATGTGAAGGGAAAGAAAAATATTGTTGTTGATGCCCTTTCTAGGAAATCAACTGCATGTTCCCTTATAGAGGCTTCATTTGAGTGGAAGTCCCACCCTCTGGTGGAATATTCCAAGAATAAGTTTTCTTGTGAGTTGATGGATGGTCACATTCAGGATGACAGGTACAGAGTAGTGAATGAAATTATCTTCTACAAGGATTGAATATATTTAGTTCTGGAATCCACATTAAAGGAGAATATTATGAGGGATATTCATGACACACCATTGGCAGGGCATCCTGGATACTTCAAATCTTACAGGCAGATCTAGGAGAATTTCTCATGGAAGGGCCTAAAGGATTATGTGTTGCAACATGTGAGGGATTGCATGACTTGTTAGAAAAAAAAAAAGTTAGAGCACATTCATCCAACAGGATTATTTCAACCATTGCCCATTCCATAACAAAAGTGGGAGAGTGTGTCGATGGATTCCATCACAGGTCTATCGAAGGTGCATGGCATGGATTGAATTTATGTATTTGTTGATAGGTTGACCAAGTTCTATCATTTATTCACAATTCCCTAAGAGTATAAGGCATCGCAGGTGGCAGAGTTATTTTTTAGAGAGGTGTTTAGACTCCATAGGTTTCCTAAGTACATTATCAGTGATCGAGACATCATATTTCTCAGTGTATTTTGGTAGGAGTTGTTCATATTGGTCGGCACAGAGTTGACTCCTAGTACTAGTTATCACCCTCAAACAGATGGCCAAACGAATATTGTGAACAAATGGGTTGATGGTATCTACATAACTATGTGTTAGATCAAAAGAAGGCATATATTAAGTGGTTACATCTAGGAGAACATCGTTACAATACCACATACCATATGTCCATTAGTATGACCTCGTTTCAAGCATTATATGGCTATGATTCTCCTTCATTTGTGGATTTGGTGTTTGGGGATACCAAGGCTCCCAAAGCCAAGTATTGGATACATGAGAGCCAAGATATCCTTAATACCCTTCAGGATAACCTACAGGCTTACCCAGAATTAGTAGAATATGTATGCAAACATACACAGGGTTGAGTGCATTTTTGAGGTAGGAGACTTGGTATTCTTGAGGTTGCATCCCTATAGATAGTCTTCACTGAAGAAAAGTTGAAACCATGCTTTAATGGTCCCTATAGGATAATCTGGAGAGTTGGAGAAGTATCTTACAATATTGAGCTACCAGAGGGGAGAAAGATTCATAATGTATTACACGTATCATGCCTCAAGAAATAACTGGGACAACATGTCACTTCTTTAGTAGAGTTACCCGCGCTAAATTAGGAGGGATAGTTGGCGTTGATTCCTGAGTATATTCTAGATGTATGGGAGAGGAAATTGAGGAATAGAGTGATTAGAAAGTATCTTATCAGGTGGGGAGACTTTCCATTGGATGATGCTACGTGGAAAGGAGATCAAATTTTGCAGCACCCTAACTTACAGTCACTTGAGGGAAAGCAATCTTGGGAAGAGAGGATTGTAATGTCCCTTTCCTAGTGATCAATCCAAGAGGACTTAATATCCTATTTAATTCACGTAGGCTATATTCGATGCAAGGGAATTAATTAATTTAATTATTTAATGTTGCTTGGAAAAAAACAACATTTAAAGGTGATATTGAATAAGCAAATTAAATGGCAATATAAAGTGACTTTGGGGGAATATTAAAGAAGACTTTATAAAGTTAATTTATAATTAATTGTTAGAGTGAAAAAGGAAAAAGGATATAAAAAGTGCAATTGGAGCTCATTCTCCTCATTCATGATATTTTTTCTCAAAATCGATTTGGAGAGCTCTTGAAGCTTTTTGGCTCTGGGACTGAAATCCTTGAGCGATTGGGTTCAATGGTGAGACTAATCCACCCTGGCCAGTCAAGTTGGATATATTGATCATATCTTTTACTAGGATTCATTATTGAATAAGGAAGGTGCTTCAGTTGTCAAATCATGGGAATTTTTCAGATTTGTGGGTGCTTTGTGGGAGTCGTTTCACTTCAGGTCGAGTTGTCTTTCCTTACCTCTTCTCTTCTCCTTGGGTCGTACCATTTACTACAGAGCATGAGGGACTTAAACATGGGGTCATACTATTTATTTCAGATCATGGGGGTCTTAGAGAAGAGGTCGTTCCATTTATTGTTGGTCATGGGGATCTAAAAATGGGTCTTTCCATTTATTGCAGTTCGCGAGGTCTCCAAAGAGGGTCGTTTCCATGCGGATCAAGTTGCCCTTAATCACCTCTACCTCTCTCAATAAAGCATGCCAATAATTTGTTTGAAATTTAGTTGTCATTGATTTCAATACTAGATGTTAACTCTAGAAGAAGTGTAGAATCATTTATGTCAACCATAGAAGAAGAATGTTAACCCCAAAAGAAGCCTCTAGAAGTGATGGGTTTGTTTGAAGGAATAAGTGATGGGTGTATTTGGAGAATTCTTCAAAATGGTCCCTTTATGGCATATCTTTAAGCATGGCCCTCATGGGAAGATGCTTTGAAGAAGTCTACAAGAAGCCCTAGAAAGATGGTTAAGTGGTTAAGTGGTTGAGAAGCCCTAGAGGTGTGGTCATGAAGCCCGAAGTTGTTTGAGGAAAAAGAACATGAAGGACAGTGTAAATGCATGTAACACACTCATATATGGATACTCCTAGTCATGTTGTTTCCAACGGTAGGCGGTATGCCATGTGGTTCCTCACGGTTGAGGACTTATGCCCTCATGAAGTTGAAATCCTCGAAGAATGGTTAAGAAGACCCTAAACAATTGCAACGAGAAGTTAAAAGTCATTCATTAAAGGGTAAAATGGTTATAACAATAAAATATAGGTCGAACCTAAATTTAAGGAAATAATTCACTTGGAAAAGTATAAATACGCTTCAAGGAGAGTCTCATTTGTACAAGCAAGTTCATTGAATATATATCAAGTGAGAAAGTGATTTATTGGCGAATTTGAGGTAGTGAGTCTGAGGCAGCGAAGGAGTGTGAAAGTGAAGTCTCGAATATGTAAAGGAGACTAAAGGGTTTCTGAGAAACCCTAATTTAACTGACCCCCACAATTCAAGCTTAGGGTGTCCCGTGAGTCACCCCCGTGGGTTGATTGAGGCTTGTCACATGAGGCCCCGCGAGATGACTGACCTCTATCCAACGACGATGAAGGAAAATTGATGAAATATTTTATATTGAATTTTTTGAAGATGATATGCACTAGGTTGGTCAGTTGGTCTGAGATGAATTGCCCTAGGTTGGTCAGTTGGTCTGAGATGATATGCATTGGGTCTTCTTCATGAGTAAAGGTATGTTTGTATGTGTTTTTTAGGCTTGTATCATGGATGGTTTGGCACATGCTTAAATCATGTCTTGAAGGTATTTGGCATATGGATAGAGACATATGTCGGTGATATAAGATCTGAAATACCAAGTTGTCCTAGAATGTATGGTATGCACTCTGTGTTTTTTTTATGTTCATATCTTGGTGGTTATGGTACATGCTTAAGGCATGCTTTTGGCACATGGTTTGAGAAGTATCTTGGATGTTTGGCACGTGGATGTATATGTTTGAGGTACATATCTTGGTAATTTTTGTACATGTTGAATCACATCTTCATGATTTCATGGCATATATTTAGTATATGGTTTGAGGGATATCTTTGTGATATCGATACATGGTTGAGACATATCCTTGGTACATGGTTTATGAATGTTATGGTACATGTTGAAGCACATCTTGGTGATATATTTTTGATATCGATACATGGTTAAGACATGTCCTTGGTACATGGTTTATGGATGTTATGGTACATTGTGATATGCACATCTTTGTGATGTTAGCACATGTTTGAGGCATATACTTGGCATATGGTTTTGGATGACATGACATATGCTTGAGGCATATCTTTTGGTGCATGTTTATGGAACATGCTTGAGGTATATCTTAGCACATGGTTTGGATGCTTGATGTTGGTATATGATTTATGTGATTGGATATGGTTGATGATGATGATGTATTATTATCAGTGATAGTGACAGATACATAGAAAATGATGGTGATAGTGACAGTGACAGTGACAGTGACAGTGATAGTGATAGTGACAATGACAGTGACAGTGATAGTGACAGTGACAGAGACATAGACAGTGATGGTGATAGTGATAGTGACAGTGACAGTGACAGAGACATTGATAGGGACGATGATAGGTTAGATGACAGGTTAGATGGTAGGATGATTATTAGTGACAGGTTGATTATCAGTTATAGATTGACTATCAGTGACAGGTTGATTATCAATATCATTGGTAGTGACAGGTTTATTCTACACTTATATTTTAGGGCGGAAGGAAGGGGAAAGGAAATGGGGTCGTAGCCTCCTTCCAGTTGGATCCAGAGAATACAGAGAGTTGGAGCTTCCTTTAGGTTGGAGCCTGTAAATTAGGGGGTTGTATCCTCCTTCTAGTTGGAGCTGGAGAATACAAGGAGTTGGAGCTTCCTTCAGCTTGGAGCCTGTAAATCAGGGGGTTGGAGTTGGAGAATATATGGAGTTGTATCTTCCTTCTTGTTGGAGCCTATAAATAGGGGGTTGGAGCCTCCTTCTAGTTGGTTCTAGAGAATTTGGAAGTTGGTACTTCCTATGAATGTAATCTTTTGATATATAAGAAATCATATGTGGTTTTCTCCCATTTTGGTTTCCATGTAAAATTATGGTGTATTGTGTATCTGTGGTTATGATGTGATGCATTTTTTATGTTTATATGTTTATGATATGTTAAATATAATTATAAGTGAATGGAATCATTGACAAGTTAATTTTGTGA